>UESW01004353.1:694844-717302 GCA_900491605.1 Calamus simplicifolius | reverse complement strand
GCAATTTGTGCGTCGCAAATTATCATAAATTTTATTTTTATCATTTATAAATATTTTAAAAAAAATAAATAAACATGTATAATATTGTGATGCATTGTTGGTCGCATATTTTTTGGATAAATATATGTAATGAAATAGTTAAAAAAAATTTTGCGACGCACTGTATGCGTCGCAATTATTGTTATAAATTATTATTTTATCATTTAAAAATCTTAAAAAAATATTACGACGCCTTAGCGATGCAATTTCTAAAAATAAAATAATTTTTTACTGGATATTGGTGCCAAGTTAGCGACGCAATTAATTGTGTCGCAACCTTTTTCATAAAAATATAATAAAACTAAATTAACGATGGATTAGCGACGCATTGTTGCGTCGCTAATACATAATAAATTTTTTTAAAAAAATCACGACTGATTAGCGACGCAATAATTGCGTCGCTAATCACTCATATATACATTCGGCCGGCCTTCTCTTCTTCTTCCCCGTCTTGACCTAGCCGCGCCCTCCCCAAAAAAAATCTGGCTGCCACCGTCCGCTGCTCCGGCTCCCCCCTCTGGTGCTCCGGCTCCCCGGCGGTCTCCTCCAACTCCGGCGTATCCTCTCGACCGAGGTAAGCCCCCCCACCCTCTTAAAATTTTTTTTGTCATAATTTTCCTCCGGCCATGGCCAAGACCGTGGCCGTCTTCTCCGGCCACGGCAGCTGCCGTGGCCGACAGTGGCCTGGCCACTGTGGCCAGGCCACATTCAAAGAAAAAAAAATGGTTACAGGGGTGGTGGGAAACCCCCCCCTCCATTTTATCTTCTCCGGCCACGGCCGCTGCCGTGGCGGCAATGGCCTGGCAACGGTGGCCAGGCCACAGTCAAAAAAAAAAAAAAAATTGGTAACAGGGTGGTGGGGAAACCACCCCCCCCCATTTTGTCTTCTCCGGCCACGACCGTGGCCGCAGCCGAGAAGCCGGCCACGACCGCTGCCATTGCCGGCAGTGGCCTGGCCACGGTGGCCAGGCCACAGTAAAAAAAAAAATTGGGTAATGGGGGGGGGGGGGGGCGGGGGGGGGGAAACCACCCCCCCCATTTTGTCTTCTCTGGCCACGGCCGTGCCGTGGCCGGCACTGGCCTAGCCATGGTGGCCAGGTCACAGTCAAAAAAAAAAAAAAATGGTAACGGGGGGTGGGGAAACCCCCCCATTTTGTCTTCTCCGGCCACGGCCGCTGCGTGGCCGGCAGTGGCCTGGCCACGGTGGCCGGCAGTGGCCTGGCCACGGTGGCCGGCAGTGGCCTGGCCACGGTGGCCAGGCCATAGTCAAAAAAAAAAAAGAATTTGGTAATGCTAGATTGGTCGGAGCTCTTTGGATAGACTGATTGTTATGTCTTGATTATGTAATAATATTTGTAATGCTAGATAGAAAGTCTTGTTGTATTATTATTTAATTTACAAAATGTTTATGCAATAATTAATTTAAGCAGAATGTTTATGCAATAATATTTGTGCATTTGTAGTTATTTACAATTGTTATGTCTTGATTATTTACATTCTGCAATGATGCATTAAATTATGTAATGCTAGATAGAAAGTCTTGTTGTATTATTATTTAATTTGCAGTAATAAATTAGTAGTTTTAATGATTTATATTTTAGTCTTCACAAACATTTGTATTCGACACAATAATCTTAAGAAGTCAGTGACTATATATATAGAACACTATTCCTATATATATGTATAATTGACAAGAAGTTAAGAATAACAAGCATAAGTTCGATTGTCTTTGGACTTCCATACTATTAATCACAGCACTATAACCTTAGACCCGTTTGAGAATTTGTAAGCCTAGTTTTGCAAATTCTCAAATTGTCCTGGTGGACAGTTTGAGAATATTTTTTGCGATATGTTAGTCTGCTATTATATCGTTGGGTGAGATTGCGGATATCCAAGTTTGCGCAACGACAAGCGAGATTGGTGGGCCGTTTCTAAAATCGTCCACGTTCAACAATCGTATTAGAGGAGAGTTCATCAAGTCAATCAGCCGAGTGCCCTGCATTTCAAGAGGATGAGATGGAAATGCATGCAATTGAGGACGACACAAGGGCTCCTGAAACATCACTTAGAGATCCAAATGGTGATGTCCAAGAAATTGCGGATGCAAATGTTCGGTTTCCTTCCGATGATAATGAAACTGAATCACAGTCCGATACGGCATCGGATGTTGAACCAACATTTCACGAAACAAATGACACCGATTAAACATAGAGGTTTTTTAAAATTTAACTTTTTTTATAAGTGTTAAATTTTTACATAGTCAATCATTAATCGTAATTTAATTGTATGAATCTTTAGTATTTTCAGTATGACGGGCAGAGGTAGATCTACCGACGACAGACGGAGTGAGCAGGGACGTAGCCCTGCTGCATCAGATCACATGAGCGTGGAGATGGAGAGTTCGGATCTCCAGCATCGCACAACCTTCGATCTCTGCAGCAGTATTACCATCCAGCCGATCGGCACATACCTCCGAGAGTTCTTCCACCATCGGCCGCACCGTACTTCGACTTGATGCTCATGGGCTGTAAGTATATACTAATTAAAAATATATGTTTATGTTTTTAAGTCAATTACTTATAAACATGCATTTTTTTAACAGATTTATTGAGCAGCATCATGTATCCAGCCACATCAGCGCCGTATTTCAGAGGCGTGCAGATCCCAGTGGCTACGATTGGCGCCACGTATCTCCAGCCACGAGGGAGTTTTATTTTTCTGAGTTTCAGGTAAACTTATTAAATAATTTATCACTGATATAAAATTTCTTAATCTTAATAAATTCAGAAACTAACTGTTTATTTTAATGCAGAAAAAGTTTACGTGGGACCCTGCCAGCCATGATGCCATTAGGGCAGCATGGGAGGCTCTGACGGGACGTCGATACTCTGACATGCTTCATCGTTGGAGGTCAAAAACCTGATGCGTGTCGTAGCGCAACGATTTAAACACCTTAATTTCACTATTAGGATAGCGAGAGTAAGGGATCGATTCCACAGGGACTTTAGCGATTATCTTGAAATAAACTTATAAATTTAATTAATTAGATAACTAAGTAGATAATTAATAGTGCAAAATAATAAGATATGCTCTATCTTATAAGAGCACGGCCCGTACCCGTAGATCACGGCCCGTCCCTTTTAGGAATAGATCAGTCTAAATTATTTTCACTTAATTATAATTTAATAACAATTAAACATGTATAAAATTTTATTTCAATAATATTCAAAAGTGCATATTAAAATCTAAAATAGAAAAGTTTTAATTTCTAACATGCAACAAAAAGTAATAAAATAAAACGGGATCAACCAAGCCACGCGCCTAACGAGCAGAGCCTCCACGGATGCAGCGCGCCACGAGATCTCCTGGATGGCACGAACAGAGCTTGCTTCTTCCTTCTCCACGCTGCAGCAGCGCTGGATGTAATTGTCTGGGAGCAAAGCAGAGCACGGATGCAGCGCCTTCTCCACGGCCTGTCACGGACGGCTGCAGCGCTTTCTTCACCGGAACAAAGCTTTGGACGAACGAATCCTTCCCATCCCCTATCTCCCAAGCCTTTGCTGCTATTTATAGAGGCCGGGAGTGAACACGGCATTGAATCTGTTTCGAAACAGAGAACGCAACGGAAGCAACGATAATAACAAAAGAAAATCTAGATAAATAATCAATAAAATTCAAATTTCTTCTAAAGGAATTTAATTCTCTCAATTTGATAACTTTCAATCTAATCTATTCTTTAATTGGTGGAGGAAACGGTTAAAAATTGATTTGGATAAGAATCGTTTAAGAAAACAGAGCCGTGCGGAAGCGATGAAATCAAGTGAGAAAATTTTAAGAAATCTTCAATAAAATTCAAATTCATTCAAAAGGAATTTAATTCGTCTAATTTTATAACTTCCAATCTAATTTATTCCTTAATTAATGGAGGAAACGATTAGATTGGATTTAGAGAAGAATCGGCGGAAAAGAGGAAACAGCTGAGAAAACGATGAAGTCGGCACTTGGTTTGCCGACTTCGCTTTAAAATCCATGCTAAATAGATAAATAAATGAAAAATCAATTCCGGGCTCATCTTAACTCCGATTTGAGTGCCGTTTGCGTCATTAAATCCCTAAAATCGATCTCTTTAAACTGATAAGGTTTTATCAAAAATATTATATAAAATATTAAAATATTAAATAAAAATAGGTACGTTAAATTATTAATTAATAGGTTTAATGATAATTATTTATGCGTTTATCACTAGCTAAGAGGCATTGGCAAGATTGTCACCGACTATGAGAAGATGACTATGAAGTTCAAGCTTGGAGGGAAGAAGAGGACGTGGACAGCTCTAGCATCAAAAGAGCCAAGGCCTTGCGAGGCCAATATGTTTGAGAAACTATGCAAGGGTGGGGCTCATTGCTTCGCCATAGTGATGGGCCAAAACCGAGGAGATGAAGGGCAAGAAGAGAAGCATAGTGATGGAAATGAGGAGCTGCCCCAAGGTGTGAAGACGGTTTTAGAAAGACACAAGGAAGTATTGGAGGTACCTACTTCATTACCACCAAGTAGGAATTTGATCATCGCATTGTGCTGAAAGATGCGAGCAAACCGGTGAATGTGCCACCATACCGGTATGCTCACTTTCAAAAGGGTGAGATCGAAAGACAAGTGGAGGAGATGTTGGCTAGTGGCTTGATTCGACCAAGCACTAGTCCCTTTTCATCACCGGTGTTGCTTGTGAGGAAGAAGGATGGAAGTTGGCGTTTTTGCACCGACTACCGAGCATTGAATGAGGCAACAGTGAGGGATAGATTTCCCATACCAACAGTGGACGAGATGCTTGATGAGTTGCATGGGGCTCATGTGTTCACCAAGCTGGATTTAAGGGCCGGATACCATCAAATCCGGATGAAAGAGGAAGATACCCACAAGACGGCATTTAGGACTCATTCCGGCCACTATGAGTACCTAGTGATGCCTTTTGGGCTGTGCAATGCCCCCTCAACTTTTCAAGCGGCTATGAATGCCATATTTAAGCCATTCTTGAGGAAGTTTGTATTAGTATTCTTCGATGACATCTTGGTGTACTCGAAGAATGTGGAGGAACACTTGGAGCAATTGGAGCGAGTATTGATGATCTTGAAGGAGCACCACTTCTTCATCAAGGCTTCCAAATGCGCCTTTATGCAAGAAGAGCTGGAGTACCTTGGCCACATCATATCGGGCCAAGGAGTAAAAGTGGACCAGCGGAAGGTGGAAGCTATGGTGGATTGGCCCTTACCCAAGGATGTGTCGGCTCTACGAGGATTCCTTGGTTTGACGGGCTACTATCGAAGGTTCGTGCAAGGCTATGGATTGATAGCCAAGCCACTTACCTCCATGCTAAAAAAGGAGGGCTTCGAGTGGACCGAAGATGGAAGGAGAGCTTTTGAGAACTTGAAGAGAGCCATGACCAAGACACCCATCTTGGCCTTGCCCGACTTCAAGAAACCATTTGAAGTATATACTGATGCAAGTGGAGAAGGGATTGGGGCGGTACTAGCTCAAGAAAGGAGGCCCATAGCTTATATCTCCAAGGCCTTAGGGCCAATGAAGAAAGCATGGAGCACTTATGCAAGAGAAATGTTGGCGGTTGTGCATGCGGTGAAGGTGTGGAGACCTTACCTCTTGGGAAGAAAGTTTACTATAGTGACCGATCAACAAGCATTAAGACACTTGCTAGAACAAAAGATCGTGACGCCAGAACAACAGAAGTTTCTTGTGAAGCTTCTGGATTCGAGTATGACATTATATATCAGCCCGGCAAGGAGAATAAGGTGGCTGATGCGTTGTCAAGGAAGAGGGAAGTCCAATGATGTGGACTTTGTATGAAGATGAGGCTGAACATATGGCCTTGAGTGGAGCTGAATGGAGGATATGGGACAAGTTTAGAGAGGCTGTGGAGTTGGATGCAAGGTCTCAAGAGATCGTAGAGAAGCTTGAGAGTCCATGTAATGGGGTGACCGGATTCAAATGGCGTGATGGGCTTATCTACTACAAGTCCTATGTCTATGTGCCCGACGTACCAAACCTGAGGAAGGAGATTCTCACTCACTTCCACCATAGCAAAGAAGGTGGTCATTCGGGATGGCTTAGGACCTATATAAGGATCAAGCATTTCTTCTATTGGGAGGGCCTAAAGAGAAGTGTGAAGAAGTGGGTGGCAGAATGTGACGTGTGTCAAAAGGTCAAACATGATACGAAGGCCCCTACAGGTCTCTTGCAGCCCTTACCCATACCGGAAGCTATATGGGAAGACTTGTCCATGGATTTTGTGGAGGGCTTGCCCGCAAGTCAAGGGTACGAAGTGATCTTGGTGGTCGTGGATCGCTTAAGTAAGTATGCTCACTTCATACCCCTTAAGCATCCATTTACAATGAAGAGTGTGGCTAAGGCCTTTGTGGACAACGTGGTAAAGCTCCATGGTTTCCCTAGAACCATTGTTACGGATCGGGATCGGGTGTTCATGAGCTCCTTTTGGAAGGAAGTGTTTGCACTGTAAGGGAGCAAAATGAAGACAAGTTCTTCATACCATCCGCAGACCGATGGCCAAACAGAGGTGGTCAACCGTACATTAGAACAATACTTGAGATGCTATTGCCATGATGAGCAAGCAAGGTGGATGGACTACATGTCATGGGCGGAATATTGGTATAATACAACATACCACTCTTCCATCACACTTAGCCCATTTGAAGTGGTGTATGGAAGGAAGCCTCCTACCTTGGTGGCTTATGAGAGGGGTACGGCTAAGAATGCGAAGTGGAGGAAGCCTTGATCACTAGAGACGAGATACTAGCCAAGGCAAAGAAGGAGCTTAAGAAGGCCCAATCGAGCATGAAGAAATATTATGATAAAAGGAGAAGGCTAGAAGGGTTTGAGCCCGGGGACTTTGTGTACTTGAAGCTTCAACCCTATGGCCAAAAGACAATGAAGAGAAAGGCAAGCTACAAGCTAGAGAAAAGGTACTATGGACCATTTAAAGTGGCTGCCCGTATCGGAGAAGTTGCGTATCGGCTGGAATTACCACCAACCTCAAGACTTCATCCAGTGTTTCATGTGTCTCTCCTCAAGAGACGAGTTGGGGATCCTAGCTTGATTGTAGAGGAATTGCCTTCCTTCAATGAGGAAGGTAGAATGCTACTACAGCCCACAACGATTCTTGAATACAAAATGGTGCCACGTGGGAGGATTAGAAGGAAGATCTGGAGAGTATTGGTGCAATGGAGAGGGCTACCTAGAGAGGAAGCAACCTGAGAGGATTATGATGACATAGCCTTAAGGTTCCCATAATTTACCCTTGAGGACAAGGGTACACTTAATGGAAGGGGAATGAAAGGATCCCAAGCGAAGACCATGGCCTACACGGCCACGATGGGGAGGATAAGTTGCAAGATGCGGCCCCAGTGACAGGCAGCAGCGCCACCATGTAGGGCGGCGGACGGCGACGAGATCAAGTGCATTATGGAGATATCTTCAGAGATTGATTTCCTTGTGGGGAGTGATTGAATAAATCATATCTTCTAGATTTAAGATGTTTCTCCTAAACTCTAGAAGGTGATTGAATAAATCATATCTTCTAGATTTAGGATGTTTCTCCTAAACTCTAGAAGGTGATTGAATAAATCATATCTTCTAGATTTAGGATGTTTCTCCTAAACTCTAGAAGATTAGTTTCCCTTTCAGTTAAGTTGTTTTAGGAATGTATCGTCAAATCTCCTTGATTCTAGGAATTGTTTCCTTAGAATCTTGAAGATTAGATTTGATTTGATTGGGAAGATTAGTTTCCTTTTCAGTTAAGTTGTTTTAGGCATGTATCGTCAAATCTCCTTGATTCTAGGAATTGTTTCGAATTGTTTCCTTAGAATCTTGAAGATTTGATCTAGATTTGATTTGATTGGGTTGGTAGGATTTTGTAAGCTCCTGAGGATGCCTATATAAGCACTCCTCAGGAGCAATAGGAAAAAGGGGAGAGAGTTGTGTTTTGTAAGCCTAGAGAGCTTATGAATGTTGGCCAGGCATAGGCACGTTTATGCCAGTAAACTTGGGGGCTGATAACCTCTTAAGTTTGGGCGTGCTTGGGCTAATAACCCTTGTACGAGTGTTCTTGTGTTCTGGTGGTTCGAAGGACTAATAATCCTGAGACCACGTTCTTCGTAATAACAGTGAGGCATTCTTCATTTCTTGTGTGTTAGATCCTAATTACCACGCTCGTGTGTTACTGGAAACGGTTCGGGAGGATCGATTATGGTGTTGGAGTGGATCGCATGAAGGAGTTGGTGAATGTTTTGGAGTCCTTGACCGGGGACCCTAACAGGGCCACTGCCGACGCCGCGGCCAAAGCGGGCCGCTGCCGGCACCGAGATCGAGGTGGGCCGTTGCCGGCACCAAGGTTGAAGTGGGTCGTTGCCGGCATCACGGTCGAGGTGGGCTGCTGCCGACGCCGGAGTTGGATTGGGCCGCTGTCGACGCCGGAGTCGGATTGGGCCGCTTCCGATTTCGAGACCGACGCCGAAGTCGGATTGGGCCGCTGCCGACGCTGGAGTCGGAATGGGCCGCTTCCGACACCGAGACCAATGCCGAAGTCGGATTGGGCCACTGCCGATGCTGAGACCGACACCAAAGTCGGATTGGGCCGCTGCCGGCGCCGAGGTTGGAGTGGGCCGTTGCCGGTGTCGCGGTCGAGGTGGGCCGCTGCCGATGCCGAGACCAACGCCGGAGTCAGATTGGGCCACTATCGATGCCGAGACTGACGCCGAAGTCGGATTGGTCTGCTGCCGACGTCGAGACCAACGTTGGAGTCAGATTGGGCTGCTGTCGACGCTGAGACCGATGCCGAAGTCGGATTGGGCCGCTTCCGAAGTCGAGACCGACGCCGAAGTCGGATTGGACCGCTGTCAAAATGAGCCCAATGCTAAAAAGGGTGGGTTGCGCCAAACCGAGCGACATCAGGTTCATGATCCCTTCATTTCATGGGCCATGTGGTTTGATCAGCCGCATCAACCGAAGGGACATCAGAGGCCAAAGCAGGGCTCCGTCAGTTTCCTTCACGGTTCTCTAACGGCATTGGATCAGCCACATCAGATGCCCCCTTGCCCCTGAGACGAACCGGGCCCACCCCAGCAAGGCGAAAGGGGCGTTACCTCCCAAGTGGCTGATCCCCACCTGACTTTGGGTCTTCAACTTTTGACATGATGTTTGGATGTGGGTCCCCGTCCACATGCCATGGAGGCAGAGAGCCAGTGAGGCCGCAATGATGCTCCTGAGGCAGAGGGAGTCGTTGAGCCTTTTTCGTAGATGTTTGCCTTTGCGTCGTGTTTGATGTCGACGTCGATTACATGCTTGAGAGCTTGGGAGAGGATGCCCGTCAACTATGAGCTAGGGAGTTGGCTTCTCCCAGTTGTGAGTTGTCTTGGGGCTTCTTGATGGCTGAAAGTAACCAGTTATATGTTGCAAGTGTGTAATTTAAACAAAGGTATTACCTGATTGGCCGTTGGCCGCTGATACAGAGTTGAGGCTGTTGAGGCTGAAATGAAGCGTTGAGGCTATAACGAAGCCGCTGAGGCAAAGTTGAGGCCGTCGAGAGCCTTTTGAACCCCGGAGGATGACCCGAGAGTCACTGGGATTCGACCATGCTCGGGAGCCTTTAACCTCAGAGGGTGACCAGAGAGTTGAGAGTCGTCATGTGCCTTTTCACCCCAGAGGGTGACCTGAGGGTGCTTGGACCAGGCTCAGGTGCCTTTTTCTTTAAAGAAATTGGTCTCCTTCTGTAGAGTTAATGACCTGCCCCCCAGGGAACTGTGTTGATTGAAGGCAGGGGGGACCAGTGCTGAAATCCAAGGGCAGCTGGAATGGAATCCACAGGAGGTCTTGGGCTTGGATTGCCGACGCGGAGCTGGGCTTGAGTGTCGAGGGGAGACTCGAGCTTGAGTGTGCCGACGCGGAGCTGGGCTTGGAGTGTCGATGTGGAGTTGAGCTTGAAGGTGCCGACGCGGAGCCGGGCTTGGAGGTGCCGACGCGGAGCTGGGCTTAGAGGTGCCGATGCGGAGCCGGGCTTGAATGTGCCGATGCGGAGCCAGGCTTGAGTGCCGACGCAGAGCTGGGCTTGAAGGTGCTGATGCAGAGCCGGGCTTGGAGGTGCCGATGCGGAGCCGGGCTTGAATGTGCCGACGCGGAGCCGGGCTTGAGTGTGCCGACGCGGAGCCGGGCTTGAAGGTGCCGACGCGGAGCCGAGCTGAATGTACCGACGCAGAGCCGGGCTTGGAGGTGCCGGCGCGGAGCCGGGCTTGAATGTGCCGACGCGGAGCCGGGCTTGAGTGCCGATGCGGAGCCGAGCTTGAAGGTGCTGACGCGGAGCCGGGCTTGAATGTGTCGACGTGGAGCCGGGCTTGGAGGTGCCGATGCGGAGCCGGGCTTGAATGTGCCGATGCGGAGCCGAGCTTGAGTGCCGACATAGAGCCGGGCTTGAAGGTGCTGACGCGGAGCTGGGCTTGGAGGTGCCGACGCGGAACTGGGCTTGGAGGTGCCGACGCGGAGCCGAGCTTGAGTGTGCCGAAGTGGAGCCGGGCTTGAAGGTGCCGATGCGGAACCGGGCTTGAGTGCCAACACGGAGCTGGGCTTGAAGGTGCCGACACGGAGCCGGGCTTGGAGGTGCCGACGCGGAGCCGGGCTTGAATGTGCTGACGCAGAGCCGGGCTTGAGTGTGCCGACGGGGAGCCGGGCTTGGAGGTGCCGACGCGGAGCTGGGCTTGGAGGTGCCGACGCGGAGCTGGGCTTGAATGTGCCGACGCGGATCTGGGCTTGAGTGTGCCGACACGGAGCCGGGCTTGAAGGTGTCGACGTGGAGCCAGGCTTGGAGGTACCGATGCGGAGCCGGGCTTGAATGTGCCGACGTGGAGCCGGGCTTGAGTGTGCCGACGCGGAGCCGGGCTTGGAGTGCCGATGCGGAGCTGGGCTTAAGTTGCCAGTGTAGAACCGGTCTTTTTGTGCCGACGCAGAGCCGATCTTAAGTTGCCGGTGCAGAACCTATCTTTTTGTGCCGACGCAGAGCCGGTCTTAAGTTGCCGATGCGGAACCGGTCTTTTTTGCCGACGCGGAGCCGGTCTTAAGTTGCCGGTGCAAAACCGATCTTTGGTGCTGACGCGGAGCCAGTCTTTATTGCCAACACGGAGTCGGTCTTTGGTGCCGACGCGGAGCCGGTCTTTAGTGTAGACATGGAGCCGGTCTTTGGTGCCGACGCAGAGCCGGTCTATGCTGCCGACGCGGAGCCGGTCTTTATTGCCGATACGGAATCGGTCTTTGGCCTTTTGAGATGCCAATGCGAGGTTGGTCTTGAATGCTAATGCAGAGTCGGTCTCCCCTGCATCACATTTTTAAGTATCAATGAAAGAAATATTGTCTTAAGTGCAGCGTACTTAGCTCTTGCGGCACCCTGTTTTCCTTCTACAGACTTGAGTGCTCCCGCTGGTGGTCTGCCCCTCGGAGAATCAAATTGGTTGAAGTAGAGGTACCACTGCCCTTACTTGGGCCTCCCTCTGTGTCGCCGTCCATAAGAGAGAAGGCTGCTTGGGCGGCGAGTGATGACTCTCTGAGCTTTAAGTCGTTGGTGAGCTTGAGGATGGTGGACCTCTTGCTGGGAAGATTCCCGGCGGGATGAAGGATGGCTGGCCTGAGCAGCGAACCAAGAGCGAGCGGAAGCCTTTGCTCGTTGTTGTGTGGTCTTGAGATGTTGCTTCTGATGCTTCTGCTTAGCTCGCTGAAGGTGCCCCCCAGCATAGTGGTGAAAGCATTTTGGATTTTTTTTCATCACTACCTTTATGATCCACCATTTTGATTAAAGGGGGACGAGGATCTAAAAACTAGCATTGCTGATCCAACGCCGTTAGAGAACCATGAAGGAAACTGATGGAGCCCTGCTTTGGCCTCTGATGTCCCTTCGGTTGATGCGGCTGATCAAACCACATGACCCACGAAATGAAGGGATCATGAACCTGATGTCGCTCGGTTTGGCGCAACCCACCCTTTTTAGCATTGGGCTCATTTTGACAGCGGCCCAATCCGACTTCAGCGTCGGTCTCGGCGACAGAAGCGGCCCAATCCGACTTCGGTGTCGGTCTCGGCGTCGACAGCGGCCCAATCTGACTCCGGCATCGGTCTCGGCGTCGGTAGCGGCCCAATCCGACTTCGGCGTCGGTCACAGCATCGATAGCGGCCCAATCCGACTCTGGCATCGGTCTCGGCATCGGCAGCAGCCCACCTCGACCGCGACGCTGGCAATGGCCCACTCTGACCTCGGCACCGGCAGCGGCCCAATCTAACTTTGGCATCAGTCTCAGTGTCGGCAGTGGCCCAATCGACCCCGGCGATGGTCTCGGCGTCGGCAGCGGCCCAATCCGACTTCAGCATCGGTCTCGGTGTCAGAAGCGGCCCAATCCGACTCCGGCGTCGGTCTCAGCGTCGGCAGTGGCCCAATCCAACTTCGGCATCGGTCTTGGCATCGGAAGCGGCCCAATCCGACTCCGGCGTCGGTCCCGGCGTTGACAGCGGCCCAATCCGACTCCGGCGTCGGTCTCGGCATCGGCAGTGGCCCACCTCGATCTTGGCGCTAGCAGCGGCTCACTTTGGCCGCGGCATCGGCAGCGGCCCACTTCCACCTCGGCATCGATGATGGCCCTATCCGACGTTGGCGTTGGTCTTCACTAGCCAAGCTGTGTGGCCCACTTCCCTCGGGAAGGGCGGGCCACTCTGCCACTAGCACACCCGACGACGTGCGCGACGGACGTGTCTTTCCCTGATGCCACTAACGAAGGGCGTGGCCGCCCACGTTCGGCCCCACTACCCATCCTTTGTGGCACGTCAAAGGACCGGAAACTACCAGCCATCCGAAAGGATTCAACTGTTGCGAACAAACGGTAAGCGGGATCCCCTGAACAGGTATATAAGGGCCCCACCTCACAACAAAGAGGGGAACTCAATCTCTACTCTCTCATTAAAAAATTCCTGTTCTCCAGATTGCTGAATTGAGCGTCGGAGGGTCCCCGCCGGAACCACCAGTCCGGGACTTTTCTTGCAGGTTTCCGGCTGAAGGAGGCAGTCCCTATCATTCCTCTGAAGGCCAACGAAGCATTTCTATCGCTTGACGCTCCTCAAAAGCGATTTGGCAGCAACAGATTGGCACGCCAGGTAGGGGGGGCAGATCAGCGATGCTAGTTTTCATATCCTCATCCCCTTTAATCAAAATGGTGGATCATAAAGGTAGTGATGAAAAAAAATCCTAAAAGCTTTCACCACTTATGCTGGGGGGCACCTTCAGCGAGCTAAGCAGAAGCATCAGAAGCAACATCTCAAGACCACACAACAACGAGCAAAGGCTTCCGCTCGCTCTTGGTTCGCTGCTCAGGCCAACCATCCTTCATCCCGCTGGGAATCTTCCCAGCAAGAGGTCCACCATCCTCAAGCTTACCAACAACTTAAAGCTCAGAGAGCCATCACTCGCCGCCCAAGCAGCCTTCTCTCCTATGGACGGCGACACAGAGGGAGGCCCAAGTAAGGCAGCGGTACCTCCACTTCAACCAATTTGATTCCCCGAGGGGCATACCACCAGCGGGAGCGCTCAAGTCTGTAGAAGGAAAATAGGGGTGCCGCAAGAGCTAAGTACGCTGCACTTAAGATAGTATTTCTTTCATTGATACTTAAAAATGTCATGCAGGGGAGACCGACTCTGCATTAGCATTCAAGACCAACCTTGATTGGCATCTCAAAAGACCAAAGACCGACTCCATATCGGCAATAAAGACCGGCTCCGCGTCGGCAACAAAGACCGGCTCCGCGTCGGCACCAAAGACCGGTTCCGCACCGGCAACTTAAGACCGGCTTCGCGTAGGCAAAAAAGACCGGTTCCGCACCGGCAACTTAAGATCGGCTCTGCGTCAGCACAAAAAGACCAGTTCCGCACCGGCAACTTAAGCCCAGCTCCGCGTCAGCACTCCAAGCCTGGCTTTGCGTCGGCACAATCAAGCCCGGCTCCACATCGGCACATTCAAGCCCAGCTCCACGTCGGCACCTCCAAGCCCGGCTCCGCATCGGCACTCAAGCCCGGCTCCGCGTCGGCACCTTCAAGCCCGGCTCCGCGTCGGCACACTCAAGCCTGGCTTCGCCTCGGCACATTCAAGCCCGGCTCCGTGTCGGCACCTCCAAGCCCGACTCCGCATCGGCACCTTCAAGCCTGGCTCCGCGTCGGCACTCAAGCCCGGCTCTGCGTCGGCACATTCAAGCCCAGCTCCGCATCAGCACCTCCAAGCCCGGCTCCGCGTCGGCACCTCCAAGCCCGGCCCCGCATCGGCACCTTCAAGCCCGGCTCCGCATCGGCACACTCAAGCCTGGCTTTGCGTCGGCACATTCAAGCCCGGCTCCACATCGGCACCTCCAAGCCTGGCTCCACGTCGGCACTCAAGCCCGGCTCCGCGTCGGCACCTCCAAGCCTGGCTCTGCGCCGGCACCTTCAAGCCCAGCTCCACGTCGGCACACTCAAGCCCGGCTCCGCGTCGGCACATTCAAGCCTAGCTCCGCATCGGCACCTCCAAGCCCGGCTCCGCATCAGCACCATCAAGCCCAGCTCCGTGTCGGCACTCAAGCCCGGCTCCGTGTCGGCACTTTCAAGCCCGGCTCTGCGTCGACACCTTCAAGCCCGGCTCTGCGTCGGCACACTCAAGCATGGCTCCGCGTCGACACATTCAAGCTCGGCTCCGCATCGGCACTTCCAAGCCCAGCTCTGCGTCGGCACCTTCAAGCCTAGCTCTGCATCGGCACATTCAAGTCTGGCTCCGCATCGGCACCTGCAAGCCCGGCTCCGTGTTGGCACATTCAAGCCCGGCTCCGCATCGGCACCTCCAAGCCCGGCTCCGCATCGGCACCTTCAAGCCCGGCTTCGTGTCGGCACCTCCAAGCTCGGCTCCACGGCGGCACTCCAAGCCCGGCTCCGCGTCGGCACCTCCAAGCCCGGCTCCGCATCGGCACCTTCAAGCCCAGCTCTGCGTCGGCACACTCAAGCCCGGCTCCACGTTGGCACCTCCAAGCCCGACTTTGCATCGGCACCTCCAAGCCCGGCTCCGCATCAGCACTCAAGCCCGGCTCCGCGTCGGCACATTCAAGCCCGGCTCCGCGATGGCACCTCCAAGCTCGGCTCCGCGTCGGCACATTCAAGCCCGGCTCCGCATCGGCACCTCCAAGCTAGGCTCCGCGTCGGCATTTCAAGCCCGGCTCCGCGTCAGCACCTCCAAGCTCGGCTCCGCATCGACACTCCAAGCCCGGCTTTGCGTCGGCACACTCAAGCCCGGCTCCGCGTCGGCACATTCAAGCCCGGCTCTGCATCGGCACCTCCAAGCCCGGCTCCGCATCGGCACCTTCAAGCCCGGCTCCGCATCGGCACACTCAAACCCAGCTCTGCATCAGCACATCCAAGCCCGGCTCCGCATCGGCACCTCCAAGCCCAGCTCCGCATCGGCACACTCAAGCCCGGCTCCACGTCGGCACACTCAAGCCAGGCTCCACGTCGGCACATTCAAGCCCGGCTCCGCGTCGGCATCTCCAAGCCCGGCTCCGCATCGGCACTCAAGCCCGGCTCCGCCTCGGCACATTCAAGCCCGGCTCTGCGTCGGCACCTCCAAGCCCGGCTTCACCTCGGCACCTTCAAGCCTGGTTCTTGACAGCACTCAAGCTCGGCTCCGCGTCGGCACATTCAAGCCCGGCTCCGCGTCGGCACCTCCAAGCCCGGCTCCATGTCGGCACATTCAAGCCAGGCTCCGCATCGGCACCTCCAAGCCCGGCTTCGCGTCAGCACCTTCAAGCCCAGCTTCGCGTCGGCACACTCAAGCCCAGCTCTGTGTCGGCACATTCAAGCCCGGCTCCACATCGGCACCTCCAAGCCCAGCTCCGTGTCGGCACTCAAGCCCGGCTCCGCGTCGGCACCTTCAAGCCCAGCTCTGCATCGGCACACTCAAGCCTGGCTCTGCGTCGGCACATTCAAGCCCAGCTCCGCATCGGCACCTCCAAGCCCGGCTCCTCGTCGGCACCATCAAGCCCACTCCGCGTCGGCACTTAAGCCCGGCTCCGTGTCAGCACCTTCAAGCCCGGCTCTGCGTTGGCACATTCAAGCCCGGCTCTGTGTCGGCACCTCCAAGCCCGGCTCCGTGTCGGCACCTTCAAGCCCGGCTCTGCGTCGGCACACTCAAGCCCGGCTCCGCATCGGCACATTCAAGCCCGGCTCCGTGTCGGCACATTCAAGCCCGGCTCCACGTCGGCACCTCCAAGCCCGGCTCCGCATCGGCACCTCCAAGCCCGGCTCCGTGTCGGCACCTTCAAGCCTGGCTCCGTGTCGACACTCAAGCCCGGCTCCGCATCGGCACATTCAAGCCTGGCTCCGCATCAGCACCTGCAAGCCCAGCTCTGTGTCGGCATATTCAAGCCGGCTCCACGTCGGCACTCCAAGCCTGGCTCCGCATCGGCACCTTCAAGCCCGGCTTCGCGTCAGCACCTCCAAGCTCGGCTCCACGTCGGCACTCCAAGCCCGGCTCCGCGTCGGCACATTCAAGCCCGGCTCCGCGTCGGCACCTCCAAGCCCAGCTCTGCATTGGCACCTTCAAGCCCAGCTCTACGTCGGCACACTCAAGCCCGGCTCCGCATCGGCACCTCCAAGCCCGGCTCCGCGTCGGCACTCAAGCCCGGCTCCGCATCAGCACATTCAAGCCTGGCTCCATGACGGCACCTCCAAGCCCGGCTCCATGTCGGCACATTCAAGCCCGGCTCCGCGTCGGCACCTCCAAGCTTGGCTCCGCATCGGCACCTTTAAGCCTGGCTCCGCGTCGGCACCTCCAAGCTCGGCTCCGCCCGGCTCCACATCGGCACCTCCAAGCTCGGCTCCGCATCGGCACCTTCAAGCCCGGCTCCGCGTCGGCACCTTCAAGCTCGGCTCCGCGTCGACACTCCAAGCCCGGCTCCGCATCGGCACACTCAAGCCCGGCTCCGCGTTGGCACATTCAAGCCTGGCTCCGCGTTGGTACCTCCAAGCCTGGCTCCGCGTCGGCACCTTCAAACCCGGCTCCGCGTCGGCACACTCAAGCCCGGCTCCACATCGGCACATTCAAGCCCGGCTCCGCGTCGGCACCTCCAAGCCTAGCTCCACGTCAGCACCTCCAAGCCCGGCTCCGCATCGGCTCCTTCAAGCCCGGCTCCGCATCGGCACCTTCAAGCCTAGCTCCGCATCGGCACTCAGCCCGGCTCGGCGTCGGCACATCCAAGCCCGGCTCCGCATCGGCACATTCAAGCCCAGCTCCGCATCGGCACATTCAAGCCCGGCTTCGCGTCGGCACCTTCAAGCCTGGCTCCGCGTCAGCACCTCCAAGCTTGGCACCTCCAAGCCCAGCTCTGCGTCAGAACACTCAAGCCCGAGTCTCCCCTCGAGACTCAAGCCAGCTCTGCATCGGCAATCTAAGCCCAAGACTTCCTGCGGATTTCATTCCAGCTGGCCTTGGATTTCAGCACTGGTCCCCCCCCCCCCGCCTTCAATCAACACGGTTCCCTGGGGGGCAGGTCATCAACTTTGCAGAAGGAGACCAATTTCTTTAAAGAAAAAGGCACCTGAGCCTGGTCCAAGCACCCTTAGGTCACCCTCTGGGGTGAAAAGGTACCTGATGACTCTTAACTCTCTGGTCACCCTCCGGGGTTAAAGGCTCCCAAGCATGGTCGAATTCCAATGACTCTCGGGTCATCCTTCGGGGTTCAAAAGGCTCTCGATGGCCTCAACTTTGCCTTAGCGGCTTCGTTACAGCCTCAACGGCTTCGTTTCAGCCTCAACGGCCTTAACTCTGTATCAGCAACCAACGGCCAATTGGGTAATACCTTTGTTTAAATTATACATTGCAACATATAACTGGTTACTTTCAGCCATCAAGAAGCCCCAAGATAACTCACAGCTGGGAGAAGCCAACTCTCTAGCTCATAGTTGATGGGCATCCGCTCCTAAGCTCTCAAGCCTGTAATCGACATCAACACGACGCAAAGGCAAACATCTACGAAAAAGACTCAACGGCTCCCTCTGCCTCAGGAGCATCATTGCGGCCTCACTGGCTCTCTGCCTCCATGGCATGTGGATGGGAACCCACATCCAAACATCATGTCAAAAGTTAAAGACCCAAAGTCAGGTGGGGATCAGCCACTTGGGAGGTAATGGCCCTTTCACCTTGCTGGGGTGGGCCCGCTTCGTCTCAGGAGCGAGGGGGCATCTGATGTGGTTGATCCAACGCCGTTAGAGAACCGTGAAGGAAACTGATGGAGCCCTGCTTTGGGCTCTGATGTCCCTTCAGCTGATGCGGCTGATCAAACCACATGACCCACGAAATGAAGGGATCATGAACATGATGTCGCTCGGTTTGGCGCAACCCACCCTTTTAGCATTGGGCTCATTTTGACAGCGGCCCAATCCGACTTCGGTGTCGGTCTTGGCGTTGGAAGCGGCCCAATCCGACTTCGGCATCGGTCTCGGCATCGACAGCGGCCCAATCCGACTCCGGCGTCGGTCTCGGCGTCGGCAGTGGCCCAATCTCGGCGTCGGCAGTGCCCCACCTCGACCGCGATGCCGGCAACGGCCCACTCTGACCTCGGCGCCGGCAGCGGCCCAATCCGACTTCGGCGTCGGTCTCGGCGTCGGTCTCGGCGTCGGCAACAGCCCAATCCGACCCCGGTAACGGTCTCGGCATCGGCAGCGGCCCAATCCGACTTCGGCATCGGTCTCAGCGTCGGCAGCAGCCCACCTCGACCGTGATGCCGGCAATGGCCCACTTTGACCTTGGTGTCGGCAACAGCCCACCTCGATCTCGGCACCGGCAGCGGCCCACTTCCACCTCGGCATCGACGATGGCCCTATCTGACGTTGGCATCGGTCTTCACTAGCCAAGCTGCATGGCCCACTTCCCCTAGGAAGGGCGGGCCACTCTGCCACTAGCACACCCGACGACGTGCGCGACGGACGTGTCTTTCCCTGATGCCACTAACGAAGGGCATGGCCACCCACGTTCGGCCCCACTACCCGTACTTTATGGCACGTCAAAGGACCGAAAACTACCAACCATCCGAAAGGATTCAACTGTTGCGAACAAACAGTAAGCGGGATCCCCTGATAGGTATATAAGGGCCCCACCTCACAACGAAGAGGGGAACTCAATCTCTACTCTCTCATTAAAAAATTCCTGTTCTCCATATCGCTGACTTGAGCATCGGAGGGTCGCCACCGGAACCACCGGTCTGGGACTTTTCTTGCAAGTTTTCGACTGAAGGAGGCGGTCCCTATCATTCCTCTGAAGGCCAACGAAGCATTTCTATCGCTTGACGCTCCTCAAAAGTGATTTGGCAGCAACAGTCGTCAAATGGGATCATGGCTTAGATCGATCGCAACCATCGGATCGTCGTAGATCATATGATCACAACGGTCCGAGATCAATCGTCGTCGATCGGGATCATGGCTTGGATCGATCGCAACTGCCGGATCGTCACCGATCAGATAGATCGCAACGGTTCGAGATCGATCGTCGCCGATCGAGATCAAGGCTTGGATCGATCGCAACCATCAGATCGTTGCCGATCGGATTGATCACAACGGTCCGAGATTGATCGTCGCCGATCGGGATCATGGCTTGGATCGATTGCAACCATCGGATCATCGCCGATCGGGATCATATCTTGGATCGATCACAACCGTCGAATCGTCACCGATCGGATTGATCGCAACGGTCCGAGATGATCATCACCGATCGGGATCATGGCTTGGATTGATCACAACCGTTCGATCATCGCTGATCGGATTGATCACAACGGTCCGAGATCGATCGTCGCCGATCGGGATCGTGGCTTGGATTGATCGCAACCATCGAATCGTCGTTAATCGGATTGATCGCAATGGTCCGAGATCGATCATCGCCAATCGGGATCCTAGCTTGGATCGATCGCAACCGTTAGATCGTCGCCGATCAGATTGATCGCAATAGTTTGAGATCGATCGTCGCCGATCGAGATCATGGCTTGCATCGATCGCAACCGTCGGATCATCATTGATCAGGATCATATCTTGGATCGATCACAACCATCGGATCATCGCCAATCGGATTGATCACAACGGTCCAAGATCGATCGTCGCTGATCGGGATCATGGCTTGGATTGATAGCAATTGCCGGATCGTCACCAATCGGATTGAACACACCAGTCCGAGTTCAATCATCGCTGATCGGGATCATGGCTTGGATCGATCACAACCATCAGATCATCACCGAACGGATTGATCGCAATGGTCCTAGATTGATTGTCACTGATCGGGATCATGGCTTGGATCAATCGCAATCGTCGGATCGTCGCCAATCGGATTGATCACAATGGGTTAAGATCGATCATCGCCGATCGGGATCATGGCTTGGATCGATCATAATAGTCCGATCATCGCCGATCGGATTGATAGCAACGGTCCGAGATTGATCGTCGCTGATCGGGATCATGGCTTGGATCGATTGCAACCATCCGATTATCGCTGATCGGATTGATCACAACAGTCCGAGATCGATCGTCGTCGATCGGGATCGTGGCTTGGATTGATCGCAACCATCGAATCGTCATCAATCGGATTGATCGCAATGGTCCGAGATCGATCATCGCCGATCGAGATCCTGGCTTGGATTGATCGCAACCGTTAGATCATTGCCGATCAGATTGATTGCAACAGTCCGAGATCGATCATCGTCGATCGGGATCATGGCTTGGATCGATCGTAACCGCCGGATAGTCGCCGATCAGATAGATCGTAATATTCGAGATTGATCGTCGTCGATCGGGATCAAGGCTTGGATCGATTGCAACCATCGGATCATCGCTGATCGGATTGATCACAACGGTTCAAGATCGATCATCGCCGATCGGGATCATGGCTTGGATCGATCGGCACCATCGGATCGTCGCTGATCGGATTAATAGAAACGGTCCAAGATCGATCTTCGCTAATCGGGATCATGGCTTGAATCCAACGCAATCGTCGGATCATTGCCGATCGGATGGATTGCATTGGTCCGAGATTGATCGTCGCCGATCGGGATCAAGGCTTAGATCGATCGCAACTGTCCGATCATCACCGATCAGATTGATCACAACGGTCCGAGATCGATCTCGCCGATAGAAATCATGGCTTGAATCGATCGCAATCGTCGGATCATCACCGATTGGATTGATCGCACCGGTCCGAGATCAATCGTCGCTGATCGGGATCATGGCTTGGATCGATCGCAATCGTTGGATCATCGCCGAACGGATTGATCACAACAGTCCGAGATTGATCATCGCCAATCGAGATCATGGCTTGGATCGATCACAACAATTGGATCGTTGCCGATCAGGATCATGGCTTGGATCGATCGCAACCATCGGATCGTCGCCGATCGGATTGATCGCAACAGTCCGAGATCGTTCGTCGCCGATCGGGATCATGGCTTGGATCGATCGCAACCGTCGGATCGTCGCCGATCGGATTGATCGCACCGGTCTGAGATCGATCATTGCCGATCGGGATCATGGCTTGGATCGATCGCAACTATCGAATCATTGCCGATCGGATTAATCGAACTGGCCAAGATCGATCGTCGCCGATCAAGATCATGGCTTGGATCGATCGCAACCTTCGGATCATCGCCGATCGAATTGATAGCAACGGTTCAAGATCGATGTCGCCAATCGGGATCATGGCTTGGATCGATCGCAACCATCCGATCGTCATCGATCGGATTGATCGCAACGGTCCGAGATCGATCGTCGCCGATCGAATTGATCACACCAGTTTGAGATCGATCATCGTGGATCGGGATCATGCTTGGATCGATCGCAACGTCAGATCGTCGCCGGACGGATTGATCGCAACGGTCTGAGATCGATCGTCGCCGATCGGGATCATGGCTTGGATCGATCGCAACTGTCGGATCGTCGCCAATCAGATTGATCGCAAACGGGCCTAGATCGATCGTCGCCGATCGGGGTCATGGCTTGGATCGATTGCAACCTTCGGATCGTCGCCGATCGGATTGATAGCAACGGTCCGAGATCGATTGTTGCCGATCGGAATCTTAGCTTGGATCAATCGCAAACGTCCAATCGTCGCCGATCGGATTGATCGCAACGGTTCGAGATCGATCATCGCCGATCGGATTGATCACAATGGTTCGAGATCGATCGTCACCGATCGGGATCATGGCTTGGATCGATCGTAACCGTCGGATCATCGCCGATCGGATTGATCGCAATGGTCGAGATCGATCATCGCCGATCGAGATCCTGGCTTGGATCGATCGCAACCATCGGATCATCGTCGATCG
>UESW01004353.1:651082-684909 GCA_900491605.1 Calamus simplicifolius | reverse complement strand
GTCGCCGATCGGGATCATGGCATGGATCGATCGCAACCGTCGGATCATCGCCGATCGGATCAATCGCAATCGTCGGATCATCGCCGATCGGATTGATCACACCGATCCGAGATCGATCATCACCGATCGAGATCATGGCTTGGATCGATCGCAACATTCAGATCGTCGTCGATCAGATTTGTCGCACCGGTCCGAGATCGATCATCGCCGATCGGGATCATGGCTTGGATCAATCGCAACCATCGGATCGTCACTGATCGGATTGATCGTACCAGTCCGAGATCGATCATCGCTGATCCGGATCATAGCATGGATCGATCGCAACCGTTGGATCATCGCCGATCGGATTGATCGCACCGGTCTGAGATCGATCGTCGCCGATCGGGATCATGGCTTGGATCGATCGCAACCATCGGATCATGCCGTTGGATTGATCGCAATGGTCCAAGATCGATCGTTGCCGATCGGGATCATGGCTTGGATCGATCACAACCATCGGATCATCGTCGATCGGATTGATCAAAACGGTCCGAGATCGATCGTCGCCGATCGGGATCATGGCTTGGATTGATCGCAACCATCGGATCGTCGACGATCGGATTGTTTGCAACGGTCCGAGATCAATCGTCGCCGATCGGGATCATGGCTTGGATCGATCGCAACCGTCGGATTGTCGATGATTGGATTGATCGAAATGGTCCCAAATCGATCGTCGCCGATCGAGATCATTGCTTGGATCGATCGCAACCATCGGATCATCGCCAAACGGATTGATCGCACCGGTCTGAGATCGATCGTCGCTGATCGGGATCATTGCATGGATCGATCGCAACCGTCGGATCATCGCCGATCGGATTGATCGCACCGGTCCGAGAACGATCGTCGCCAATTGGGATCATGGCTTGCTTCGATCGCAACCGTCGGATCGTCATCGATCGGATTGATCGCAATGGTCCGAGATCGATTGACGCCGATCATGATCATGTCTTCGATCGATCACAACCGTCGAATCATTGCCGATCGGATTGATCGCAACGGTCCGAGATCGATCATCGCCAATCGGTATCGTGGCTTAGATCGATCGCAACCATCCTATCATCACCGATTGGATTGATCGCACCAGTCCGAGATCGATCATCGTCGATCAGGATCATGGCTTGGATCGATCGCAACCATCGGATATCGATGAAACGGATTGATCACATTGGTTCGAGATCGATCGTCGCCGATCGGGATCATGGCTTGAATCGATCGCAACCGTCGGATTGTCACCGATCGGATTGATCGCAATGGTTGAAGATCGATCATCGCTGATCGGTATCATGGCTCGGATCGTTGCCGATCGGATGATCGCAACAATCCGAGATCGATATTCGCCGATCGGGATCTTTGCTTGGATCGATCGAACCGTCGGATTGTCGCCGATCAGATCGATCGCACCAGTCGGAGTTCAATCGTCGCCGATCAGGATCATGGCTTGGATCGATCGCAACCGTGGATCTTTGCCGATCAGATTGATAGCAACGGTCGAAGATCGATCATCGCCGATCGGGATCATGGCTCGGATCGATCGCTACAGTCGGATCATCGTCGATCGGATGACTGCAATGGTTCGAGATCGATCGTCGTCGATCAGGATCATGGCTTGGATCGATCGCAACCATCGGATCATCACCGATCGGATCAATTGCACCGGTCCGAGATCGATCGTCGCCAATCGGGATCATGGCTGGGATCGATCCAAGCAAAGATCTTTGGATCCTGATGAGGACATCAGTTCAGACCCGAGTTCGGGTCAGTCGAACCAGTCCTTCAATGTTCCTGTACCAACAACCCAGAGTCAGCAGGCCACGTCAGGGAAGACCACACCAGATAATCTACGAAGGTCCAAGAGGTTGCAGAACAAACGGGCTTGAAATTTTATATGTCGGACTGGGCCCAAACTTGGCTGGTCACATGGAAACGGACTGCTGATTCAAAGTCATTGCCTTTGGCCATGAGCTGCTATGGATTTTGGCCATCCGGGCTCGTCTGATAGGAGTTTTGGGCCTGTTTTCGTTTTAATGGCATAGTTGTAATTTTTCTAAACTTATGATGTTAGGGTTTTCTCTCTTATTTAAGTTGGTTTTGGGCGGCCGTCAGAGGCGGAGAAGAAAGACGCTGTTTTAGATTTCCTTTTTTTTCCTCTTGAATAAAGATGAATGTTTTCTTTTTTTTTCTGATTCAAAACAATTGAATTGAAAATTCAATTGCTCTTCCTTTAAAATTTCAGATTGAGAGTGATCAAAATTTGAAATTTTTCTCTTTTCTTGTCAAGATTCGAACCAAACCTGGACGAATTCTTTTCTCGTAGATTAGATCGTTCTTGAGTTGCAGGCGTTTGAATATCGCCCTGCATCAGATCCAAAGTAACCGTTGGATCGTCGCCGATCAGATGGATCGCATCGGTCCGAGATCGATCGTCGCCAATCGGGATCAAGGCCTGGATCGACCGCAACCATCCAATCGTCGCTGATCAGATTGATCGCAATGGTCCAAAATCGATCGTCGCCGATTGAAATCATGGCTTGGATCGATCGCAACCGTCGGATCGTCGTCGATCGGATTGATCGCACCTATCCGAGATCGATCATCGCTGATCGGGATCATGGCTTGGATCGATCACAATCGTCGGATCGTCACCGAATGGATTGATCGCAATGGTCCGAGATCGATCGTCGCCGATCGGGATCATGGCTTAGATCGATCACAACCGTCGGATCGTCGCCGATCAGGATCATGGCTTGGATCGATCAAAACCATCGGATCGCCACTGATCAGATTGATCACAACGGTCTGAGATCGATCGTTGCCGATCAAGATCATGGCTTGCATCGATCGCCACCGTTGGATCCTCGACGATCGGATTGATCGCAACGGTCGAGATCGATCGTCGCCAATCGGGATCATTGCTTGGATCGATCACAACCATCGGATCATCGCCGAACAGATTGATCGCACCAGTCTGAGATCGATCGTCGCTGATCGGGATCATGTCATGGATCGATCGCAACCATCGGATCATCACCGATCGGATTGATCGTACTAGTCCGAGATCGATCGTCGCTGATTGGGATCATGGCTTGGATCGATTACAACCGTCGGATCTTTGACGATCGGATTGATCGCAACAGTCCGAGATCAATCGTCACCGATCGGGATCATTGCTTGGTTCGATCGCAACCGTCAGATCATCGCCAAATGGATTGATCGCACCAGTCCGAGATCGATAGTCACTAATTGGGATCATGGCATGGATCGATCACAACCATCAGATCGTTGCCGATCGGATTGATCGCACCGGTCCGAGATCGATCGTCGCTGATCAGGATCATGGCATGGATCGATCGCAACTGTTGGATCATCGCCGATTGGATTGATCGCACCGGTCCGAGATCAATCGTCGCCAATCGGGATCATGGCTTGCATCGATCGTAACCATCGGATCGTCGCTGATCGGATTGATCGCATCGTTCTGAGATCGATCGTCGTCGATCAGGATCATGGCTTGGATCGATCACAACCGTCGGATCGTCATCGATCGGATTGATCACACCGATCCAAGATCGATCGTCGCCGATCGGGATCAAGGCTTGGATCGATCGCAACCGTCGGATCGTCGACGATTGGATTTATCGCAACGGTCCGAGATCGATCATCGCCGATCGGGATCATTGCTTGGATCGATCGCAAGCATCGGATCATCACCGATCGGATTGATTGCAACGGTCCGAGATCGATCGTCGCTGATCGGAATCATCGCTTGGATCGATCGCAAACATCGGATCGTCGATGATCGGATTGTTTGCAACGGTCCGAGATCGATCATCACCGATTGGGATCATGGCTTGGATCGATCGCAATCGTCGGATCGTCGACAATCAGATTGATCGCAACAGTCCGAGATCGATCGTCGCCGATCAGGATAATTGCTTGGATCGATCGCAACCGTCAGATCGTTGCCGAACGGATTGATCGCACCGGTCCGAGATCGATCGTCGCTGATCGGGATCATGGTAAGGATCGATCGCAACCGTTGGATAGTCTCCAATCAGATTGATCGCATCGGTCCGAGATCAATCGTCGCCGATCGGATTGATCGCATCGGTCCGAGATCGTTCGTCGCCGATCGGGATCAGGGCTTGGGTCGATCGCAACCATCAGATCATCGCCGATCGAATTGATCGCAACGATCCAAGATCGATCATCACCGATCGGGATCAGGTCTTGGATCGATCGCAACCATCGGATCGTCATCGATTGGATTGATCGTAATGGTTCGAGATCGATCGTCGCCGATCGGGATCATGGCTTGGATCGATCGCAAACCATCGGATCGTCGACGGTCGGATTGATCGAAACGGTCCGAGATCGATCGTCGCCGATCCGGATCATGGCTTGGATGATCGCAACCATCAGATCATCGACGATCGGATTGTTCGCAACGGTCCGAGATCGATCGTCGCCGATCGGGATCATGGCTTGTATCGATCACAATCGTTGGATCGTCGATGATCGGATTGATCGCAACGGTCCGAGATCGATCATCGCTGATCGGGATCATTGCTTGGATCGATCGCAACCGTCGGATCGTCGATGAACGGATTGATTGCACAGGTCCGAGATCGATCGTCGCTGATCGGTATCATTGCATGGATCGATCGTAACTGTCGGATCATCGCTGATCTAATTGATCGCACCGGTCCGAGATCGATCATCGCTATCGGGATCATGGCTTGGATCGACGCAACCGTCGGATCGTTGACGATCGGATTGATCGCAATGGTCCAAGATCGATCATCGCCGATCGAGATCATTGCTTGGATCGATCGCAACCATCGGATCGTCAATGATCGGATTGATCGCAACGGTCTGAGATCTATCATCGCCGATCGGGATCATGGCTTGGATCGATCGCAACCGTCGGATCATCGATGATCAGATTGATTGCAACGGACCGAGATCGATCATCGCCAATCGGGATCATGGCTTGAATCGATCGCAACCATCGGATCGTCGACATCGGATTGTTTGCAATGGTCCAAGATCAATCGTCGCCGATCGGGATCATGGCTTGGATCGATCGCAACCATCGGATCGTCGACGATTGGATTGTTCGCAACGGTCCGAGATCGATCGCTGCTGATCGGGATCATGGCTTGGATCGATCACAACCATCGGATCATCGACGATCGGATTGATTGCAACAGTCCGAGATCGATCGTCACCGATCGGGATCATGGCTTGGATCGATCGCAACCGTCGAATCATCGCCGATCGGTTCGACTGCAACGGTCGGAGATCGATCATCGCCAATCAGGATCATGGCTTGGATCGATCGCTACAGTCAGATCGTCGCCGATTGGATGATCACAATGGTCCGAGATCGATCGCAACCATTGAATCCTCGCCAATCGGATCGATCACACTGGTCCGAGATTGATCGTCATCGATCAGGATCATGGCTTGGATCGATCGCAACTGTCGGATCATCGCCGATCGGATTGATCGCACCGATACGAGATCGATCGTCGCCGATCAAGATCATGGCTTGGATCGATCGCAACCATCGGATCGTCGTCGATCGAATTGATCACACCGGTCCGAGATCGATCGTCGCTGATCAGATCATGGCTTGGATCGATCGCAACCGTTGGATCATCGATGAACGGATTGATCACATCGGTCCGAGATCGATCGTCACCGATCGGGATCATGGCTTGGATCGATCGCAACCGTTGGACCGGCTCCGTTCGGATAGATCGCAACGGTCGGAGATCGATCGTCGCCGATCGGGATCATAGCTTGGATCGATCGCTATAGCCGAATCATCGCCGATCGGAGGATCGCAACGGTCCCGTGATTGATCGTCGCCGATCGGGATCATGGCTTGGATCGATCATGACCGTCGGATCATCGCCGATCGGATTGATCGCAATGGTCCAAGATCGATCATCGCCGATCTGGATCATGGCTTGGATCGATCGCAAACCGTTGGATAGTTGCCGATCGGATCAATCGCAATGGTCTGAGATCGATCATCGCCGATCGGGATCATGGCATGTATCGATCGCTACAGTCGGATCGTCGCCGATCGGATGATCGCAACGGTCCAAGATCGATCGTCGCCGATCGGGATCAGGCTTGGATCGATCGCAACCATCGGATCGTCGTCTATAGGATCGATCGCACTGGTCCGAGATTGATCGTCGCCGATCGGGATCATGGCTTGGATCGATCATAACCATTGGATCATCGCCGATCGAATTGATCGCACCAGTTCGAGATCGATCGTCGTCGATCGGGATCATGGCTTGGATCGATCGCAACCGTTGGATCATCGTCGATCGGATTGATCGCACCGGTCCGAGATCGATCATCGCCGATCCAGATCATGGCTTGGATCGATCGCAACTGTCAGATCATCGACGAACAGATTGATAACATCGGTCCGAGATCGATCATTGCATATCGGGATCATGGCTTGGATTGACCGCAATCGTTGGATCGTCGCCGATCGGATCGATCGCAATGGTCAGAGATCGATCATCGCCGATTGAGATCATGACTTTGATCGATCGCTACAGTTGGATCGTCTCCGATCGGATGATCGCAACGGTCTAAAATCGATCGTCGCCGATCAGGATCATGGCTTGGATCGATCACAACCATCGGATCATCACCGATCGGATAGATCGCAACCGTCGGATCGTCACCGATCGGATCGATCACACTGGTCCGAGATTGATCGTCGCCGATTGGGATCTTGGCTTGGATCGATTGCAACTGTCGGATCGTCGCCGATCGGATTGATCGCACAGGTCCGAGATCGATCGTCGCCGATCGGGATCATGGCTTGGATCGATTGCAACCGTCGGATCATCGTCGATCGGATTGATCACACCGGTCCGAGATCGATCATCGCCGATTAGGATCATGGCTTGGATCGATCGTAACCGTTAGATCATCAATAAACGGATTGATCACATTGGTCTAAGATCGATCATCGCTGATCAGGATCATGGCTTGGATCGAACGCAACCGTCGGATCGTCGCCGATCGGATTGATCGCAACGGTCGGAAATCGATCGTCGTCGATCGGGATCATGGCTTAGATCGATCGCTACAGTCGGATCGTCACCGATCGAAGGAGCACAATGGTCCGTGATTGATCTTCGCCGATTAGGATCATGGCTTGGATCGATCGCGACCGTCGGATCGTCGCCGATCAGATTGATTGCAACGGTCCGAGATCGATCATCGCCGATCGGGATCATGGCTTGCATCAATCGCAACCGTCGGATCATCGTCGATTGGATCGATCACAACGGTCGGAGATCGATCATCGCCAATCTGGATCATGGCTTGGATCGATTGCTACAGTCAGATCATCGCCGATCGGATGATCGCAACTATCCGAGATCGATCGTCGCCGATTGGGATCATGGCTTGGATCGATCGAACTGGTCCAAGATTGATCGTCGCCGATCGGGATCATGGCTTAGATCGATCGCAACCATTGGATCATCGTCGATCGAATTGATCGCACCGGTCCGAGATCGATCGTCACCTATCGGGATCATGGCTTGGATCGATCGCAATCATTGGATCGTCGTCGATCGGATTGATCGCACTGGTCCGAGATCGATCGTCGTTGATCCGGATCATGGCTTGGATCGATTGCAACTGTCAGATCGTCGACGAATGGATTGATCACATCGGTCCGAGATCGATCGTCGCAGATCAGGATCTTGGCTTGGATTGACCGCAACCGTCGGATCGTCGCCGATTGAATCGATCGCAACGGTCAAAGATCGATCATCGCCGATCGGGATCATGGCTTTGATCGTTCGCTATAGTCAGATCATTGCCGATCGGGATTAGGGCTTGGATCAATCACAACCATCAGATCGTTGCAGATCGGATCGATCGCAATGGTCCGAGATCGATCGTCGCCGATCAAGATCATGGCTTGGATCGATTGCAACCATCGGATCATCACAGAACGGATTGATCGCACCGATCCGAGATCGATCGTCGCCGATCGGGATCATGGCATGGATCGATCGCAACCGTCGAATCATCGCCGATCGGATCAATCGCAACCATCGGATCATCGCCGATCGGATTGATCACACCGATCCGAGATCGATCATCACCGATCGAGATCATGGCTTGGATCGATCGCAACAGTCAGATCATCGTCGATCAGATTTATCGCACCGGTCCGAGATCGATCATCGCCGATCGGGATCATGGCTTGGATCGATCGCAACCATCGGATCGTCACTGATCGGATTGATCGTACCGGTCCGAGATCGATCATCGCTGATCCGGATCATAGCATGGATCGATCGCAACCGTTGGATCATCGCCGATCGGATTGATCGCACCAGTCTGAGATCGATCGTCGCCGATCGGGATCATGGCTTGGATCGATCGCAACCGTCGGATCATTGCCAATTGGATTGATCGCAATGGTCCGAGATCGATCGTTGCCGATCGGGATCATGGCTTGGATCGATCACAACCATCGGATCATCGTCGATCGGATTGATCGAACGGTCCGAGATCGATCGTTGCCGATCGGGATCATGGCTTGGATTGATCGCAACCATCGGATCGTCAACGATCAGATTGTTTGCAACGGTCCGAGATCAATCGTCGCCGATCGGGATCATGGCTTGGATCGATCGCAACCGTCGGATTGTCGATGATTGGATTGATCGAAATGGTCCCAAATTGATCGTCGCCGATCGAGATCATTGCTTGGATCGATCGCAACCATCGGATCATCGCCAAACGGATTGATCGCACCGGTCTGAGATCGATCGTCGCTGATCGGGATCATTGCATGGATCGATCGCAAACCGTTGGATCATCGCCGATCAGATTGATCGCACCAGTCCGAGAACGATCATCGCCGATTAGGATCATGGCTTGCTTCGATCGCAACCATCGGATCGTCATCGATCGGATTGATCGCAATGGTCCAAGATCGATTGACGCCGATCGTGATCATGTCTTCGATCGATCACAACCGTCGAATCATTGCCGATCGGATTGATCGCAATGGTCTGAGATCGATCATCGCCAATCGGTATCGTGGCTTAGATCGATCGCAACCATCCTATCGTCGCCGATTGGATTGATCGCACCAGTCCGAGATCGATCATCGTCGATCAGGATCATGGCTTGGATCGATCGCAACCGTCGGATTATCGATGAACGGATTGATCACATCGGTTCGAGATCGATCGTCGCCGATCGGGATCATGGCTTGGATCGATCGCAACCGTCGGATTGTCGTCGATCGGATTGATCGCAATGGTCGAAGATCGATCGTCGCCGATCGGTATCATGGCTTGGATCGATTGCTACAGTCGGATCATTGCCGATCGGATGATCGCAACAGTCCGAGATCGATATTCGCCGATCGCGATCTTTGCTTGGATCGATCGCAATCGTCGGATTGTCGCCGATCGGATCGATCGCACTGGTCGGAGTTCGATCGTCGCCGATCGGGATCATGTCTTGGATCAATCGCAACCGTCAGATCTTTGCCGATCAGATTGATAGCAACGGTCGGAGATCGATCGTCGCCGATCGGGATCATGGCTCGGATCGATCGCTACAGTCGGATCATCGTCGATCGGATGACTGCAATGGTTCGAGATCGATCATCGTCAATCGGGATCATGGCTTGGATCGATCGCAACCATCGGATCATCACCGATCGGATCAATTGCACCGGTCCGAGATCGATCGTCGCCAATCGGGATCATGGCTGGAATCGATCGCAACCGTCGGATCGTCGCCGATCCGATTGATCGCACCGGTCCGAGATCGATCCTTGCCGATCGGTATCATGGCTTGGATCAATCGCAACTGTCGGATCATCGTCGATCAGATTTATCGCACCGATCTGAGATCGATCGTCGCCGATCGGGACCGTGGCTTGGATCGATCGCAACCGTCGGATCGTCACCGATCGGATTGATCGCAATGGTCCGAGATCGATCGTCGTCGATCGGGATCATGGCTTGGATCGATCGGCACCATAGGATCGTCGCCGATCAGATTGATAGCAACGGTCTGAGATCGATCTTTGCTGATCGGGATCATGGCTTGGATCCAAAGTAACCGTTGGATCGTCGCCGATCGGATGGATCACATCGGTCCGAGATTGATCATCGCCGATCGGGATCAAGGCCTGGATCGACCGCAACCATCCAATCGTCGCTGATCGAATTGATCGCAATGGTCCAAAATCGATCGTCGCCGATCGAAATCATGGCTTGGATCGATCGCAATCGTCGGATCGTCGCCGATCGGATTGATCACACCTATCCGAGATCGATCGTCGCTGATCGGGATCATGGCTTGGATCGATCGCAATCGTCGGATCATCACCGAATGGATTGATCGCAACGGTCCGAGATCGATCGTCGCCGATCGGGATCATGGCTTAGATCGATCACAACCGTCGGATCATCACCGATCAGGATCATGGCTTGGATCGATCACAACCATCGGATCGCCACTGATCAGATTGATCGCAACGGTCTGAGATTGATCATTGCCGATCAAGATCATGGCTTGGATTGATCGCCACCATTGGATCCTCGACGATCGGATTGATCGCAACGGTTCGAGATCGATCGTCGCCGATCGGGATCATTGCTTGGATCGATCGCAACCATCGGATCATCGCCGAACAGATTGATCGCACCAGTCTGAGATCAATCGTCGCTGATCGGGATCATGTCATGGATCGATCGCAACCATCGGATCATCACCGATCGGATTGATCGCACTAGTCCGAGATCGATCGTCGCCGATTGGGATCATGGCTTGGATCGATCACAACCATCGGATCTTTGACGATCGGATTGATCGCAACAGTCTGAGATCAATCGTCACCGATCGGGATCATTGCTTGGTTCGATCGCAATCGTCAGATCATCGCCGAATGGATTGATCGCACCGGTCCAAGATCGATAGTCACTAATCGGGATCATGGCATGGATCGATCACAACCGTCAGATCGTTGCCGATCGGATTGATCGCATCGGTCTGAGATCGATCATCGCTGATCAGGATCATGGCATGGATCGATCGCAACTGTTGGATCATCGCCGATTGGATTGATCGCACTGGTCCGAGAACAATCGTCGCCAATCGGGATCATGTCTTGCATCAATCGTAACCATCGGATCGTTGCTGATCGGATTGATTGCACCATTCCGAGATCGATCGTCGCCGATTGGGATTATGGCTTGGATCGATCACAACCATCGGATCGTCATCGATCGGATTGATCACACCGGTCCAAGATCGATCGTCGCCGATCAGGATCAAGGCTTGGATCGATCGCAACCGTTGGATCGTCGACGATTGAATTTATCGCAATGGTCCGAGATCGATCATCGCCGATCGGGATCATTGCTTGGATCGATCGCAAGCATCGGATCATCGCCGATCGGATTGATTGCAACGGTCCAAGATCGATCGTCGCTGATCGGGATCATCGCTTGGATCGATCGCAAACATCGGATCGTCAACGATCGGATTGTTTGCAACGGTCCGAGATCGATCATCGCCGATTGGGATCATGGCTTGGATCGATCGCAATCGTCGGATCGTCGACAATCGGATTGATCACAACAGTCCGAGATCGATCGTCGCCGATCAGGATAATTGCTTGGATCGATCGCAACCGTCAGATCATTGCCGAATGGATTGATCGCACCGGTCCGAGATCGATCGTCGCTGATCGGGATCATGGCAAGGATCGATCGCAACCGTTGGATAGTCTCCAATCAGATTGATCGCACCGGTCCGAGATCAATCGTTGCCGATCGGATTGATCGCATCGGTCCGAGATCGATCGTCACCGATCAGGATCAGGGCTTGGGTCGATCGCAACCATCAGATCATCGCTGATCGAATTGATCGCAACGGTCCAAGATCGATCATCGCCAATCGGGATCAGGTCTTGGATCGATCGCAACCATCGGATCGTCATCGATTGGATTGATCGTAATGGTCCGAGATCGATCGTCGCCGATCGGGATCATGGCTTGGATCGATCGCAACCATCGGATCGTCGACGGTCGGATTGATCGAAACGGTCCGAGATCGATCGTCGCCGATCCGGATCATGGCTTGGATGATCGCAACCATCGGATCGTCGACAATCGGATTATTCGCAATGGTTCGAGATCGATCGTCGCCGATCGGGATCATGGCTTGTATCGATCACAACCGTTGGATCGTCGATGATCAGATTGATCGCAACGGTCCGAGATCGATCATCGCCGATCGGAATCATTGCTTGGATCGATCGCAACCGTCGGATCGTCGACGAACGAATTGATTGCACATGTCTGAGATCGATCATCGCTGATCGGTATCATGGCATGGATCGATCGTAACCATCGGATCATCGCCGATCTGATTGATCGCACCGGTCCGAGATCGATCATCGCTAATCGGGATCATGGCTTGGATCGATCGCAACCGTTGGATCGTTGACGATCGGATTGATCACAATGGTCCAAGATCGATCATCGCCGATCGAGATCATTGCTTGGATCGATCGCAACCATCGGATCATCGATGATCGGATTGATCGCAACGGTCTGAGATCGATCGTCGCCGATCGGGATCATGGCTTGGATCGATCGCAACCGTCGGATCATCGATGATCAGATTGATTGCAACAGTCCGAGATCGATCGTCGCCGATCGGGATCATGGCTTGAATCGATCGCAACCATCGGATCGTCGACGATCGGATTGTTTGCAATGGTCCGAGATCAATCGTCGCCGATCGGGATCATGGCTTGGATCGATCGCAACCATCGGATCGTTGATGATCGGATTATTCGCAACGGTCCGAGATCGATCGTTGCCGATCAGGATCATGGCTTGGATCGATCACAAACATCGGATCATCGACGATCGGATTGATCGCAACAGTCTGAGATCGATCGTCGCCGATCGGGATCATGGCTTGGATCGATCGCAACCGTCGGATCATCACCGATCGGTTCAACTGCAACGGTCGGAGATTGATCAATGCCGATCGGGATCATGGCTTGGATCAATCGCTACAGTTGGATCGTCGCCGATCAGATGATCACAACGGTCCGAGATCGATCGTCGACGATCGGAATCATGGCTTGGATCGATCACAACCGTCGGATCGTCGCAGATCGGATCGATCACACTGGTCTGAGATTGATCGTTGTCGATAAGGATCATGGCTTAGATTGATCGCAACCGTCGGATCATCGCTGATCGGATTGATCGCACCGGTACGAGATCGATCATCGCTGATCAGGATCATGGCTTGGATCGATCGCAACCATTGGATCGTCGTCGATTAGATTGATCACACCAGTCCGAGATCGATCGTCGCCGATCAGGATCATGGCTTGGATCGCTCGCAACCGTCGGATCATCGACGAACGAATTGATCACATCGGTCCGAGATCGATCGTCACCGATCGGGATCATGTCTTGGATCAATCGCAACCGTCGAACCGGTACCGATCAGATAGATCGCAACGGTCGGAGATTGATCGTCGCCGATCGGGATCATGGCTTGGATCGATCGCTACAGCCGGATCATCGCCGATCAGAGGATCGCAACGGTCCATGATTGATCATTGCCGATCGGGATCATGGGTTGGATCGATCGTGACCGTCGAATCATCGCCGATCGGATTGATCACAACGGTCCAAGATCGATCGTCGCCGATCTGGATCATGGCTTGGATCGATTGCAACCGTTGGATAGTCGCCGATCGGATCAATCGCAATGGTCGGAGATCGATCATCGCCGATCGGGATCATGGCTTGTATCGATCGCTACAGTCGGATCATTGCCAATCGGATGATCACAACGGTCCGAGATCGATCGTCGCTGATCGGGATCATGGCTTGGATCGATCGCAATTGTTGGATCGTTGCCAATCGGATTGATCGCACCGGTCCGAGATCGATTGTCGCTGATCGGAATCATGGCTTGGATCGATCGCAACCATCGGATCATCACCGATCGGATTGATCGCACCGGTCCGAGATCGATCATCGCCGATCGGGATCATGGCTTGGATCGATCGCAACCGTTGGATCGTCATCGATCGGATTGATCGCACCGGTCTGAGATCGATCGTCGCCGATCCAGATCATGGCTTGGATCGATCGCAACCGTCGAATCGTTGACGAACGGATTGATAACATCGGTCCGAGATCGATCGTCGCATATCGGGATCATGGCTTGGATTGACCACAATCGTCGAATCATCGTCAATCGGATCGATCGCAATGGTCAGAGATTGATCATCGCCGATTGGGATCATGGCTTTGATCGATCGCTACAGTCGGATCGTCGCCGATCTGATGATCGCAACGATCCGAAATCTATCGTCGCCGATCAGGATCATGGCTTGGATCGATCGCAACCGTCGAATCATCGCCGATCGGATAGATCGCAACCGTCAGATCGTCGCCGATCAGATTGATCGCACTGGTCCGAGATTGATCATCGCTGATCGGGATCATGGCTTGGATCGATCGCAACTGTTAGATCGTCGCCGATCAGATTGATCGCACCGGTCTGAGATCAATCATCGCCGATCGAGATCATAGCTTGGATCGATCGCAACCGTCGGATAGTCGTCAAACGGATTGATCGCACCGGTCCAAGATCGATCGTCGCTAATCGGGATCATGGCTTGGATCGATCGCAACCATCAGATCATCGTCGATCGAATTTATCGCACCAGTCCGAGATCGATCATCGCCGATCGGGATCATGGCTTGGATCGATCGCAACCATCGGATCGTCCCTGTTCGGATTGATCGCATCGGTCCAAGATCGATCATCGCTGATCAGGATCATGGCATGGATCGATCGCAACCATTGGATCATCGCCGATCGGATTGATCGCACTGGTCTGAGATCGATCGTCACCGATCGGGATCATGGCTTGGATCGATTGCAACCATCGAATCATCGCTGATCGGATTGATCGCAATGGTCCGAGATCAATCGTTGCCGATCGGGATCATGGCTTGGATCGATCGCAACCATCGGATCATCGCTGATTGGATTGCTCAAAATGGTCCAAGATCGACCGTCGCCGATCGGGATCATGGCTTGGATTGATCGCAACCATCGGATCGTCGACGATCGGATTGTTTGCAATGGTCCGAGATCAATCATCGCCGATCGGAATCATGGCTTGGATCGATCGCAACCATCAGATTGTCGATGATTGGATTGATCGAAATGGTCCCAAATTGATCGTCACCAATCGGGATCATTGCTTGGATTGATCGCAATCGTCGGATCGTCACCAAATGGATTGATCGCACCGGTCTCAGATCGATCGTCGCTGATCGGGATCATTGCTTGGATCGATCGCAACCATCGGATCATCGCCGATCGGATTGATCTCACCAGTCCGAGATCGGTCGTCGCCGATCGGGATCATGGCTTCGATCGATCGCAACCATTGGATCGTCGTTGATCAGATTGATCGCACCGGTCCGAGATCGATCGTCGCCGATCTAGATCATGGCTTGTATCGATCGCAACCATCGAATCGTCGACGAATGGATTGATAACATCGGTCCGAGATCGATCATCGCATATCGGGATCATGGCTTGGATTGACCGCAACCGTCGGATCGTCGCCAATCGGATCAATCGCAACGGTCAGAGATCGATCATCGCCGATTGGGATCATTGCTTTGATCGATCGCTACAGTCGGATCGTTGCCGATTGGATGATCGCAACGGTCCAAAATCGATCGTCTCTGATCAGGATCATGGCTTGTATCGATCGCTACACTCGGATCGTCACCGATCGGATGATCGCAACGGTCCGAGATCGATCGTCGCTGATCGGAATCATAGCTTGGATCGATCGCAACCGTCGGATCGTCGCTGATCGGATCGATCGCACCGGTCGGAGATCGATCATCGCCGATCGGGATTATGGCTTGGATCGATCGCAACCGTCGGATCATCGCCGATCGGATTGATAGCAACGGTCGAAGATCGATCGTCGCCGATCGGGATCATAGCTCGGATCGATCGCTACAGTTGGATCGTCGTCGATCAGATGATTGCAATGGTTTGAGATCGATCATCGCCAATCGGGATCATGGCTTGGATCGATCGCAACTGTCGGATCATCACCGATCGGATCAATTGCACCAGTCTGAGATCGATTGTCGCCAATCGGGATCATGGCTGGGATCGATCGCAACCGTCGGATCATCGCCGATCCAATGGATCGCACCGGTCCGAGATCGATCCTCGCCAATCGGTATCATGGCTTGGATCAATCACAACCGTCGGATCATTGTCGATCATATTTATCGCATCGATCTAAGATCGATCGTCGCCAATCGGGATCATGGCTTAGATCGATCGCAATCGTCGGATCATCATCGATCGGATTGATCACACCGGTCCGAGATCAATCGTCACCGATCGGGATCATGGCTTGGATCGATCATAACCATTGGATTTTTTCCGATCGGATTGATCGCAATGGTCCGAGATCGATCGTCGCCGATCGGGATCATGGCTTGGATCGATCGCAACCATCGGATTGATCGCAATGGTCCGAGATCGATCATCGCCGATCAGGATCAGGGCTTGGATCGATCGCAACCGTCGGATCGTCACCGATCGGATTGATCGCAATGGTCCGAGATCGATCATCACCGATCAGGATATGGGCTTGGATTGATCGCAACCGTCGGATCATCACTGATCGGATGAATCGCAATGGTCCGAGATCGATCGTCGCCGATCAGGATCATGGCTTGGATCGATCGCAACCATCGGATCATCGCCGATCGGATTGATCATCACGGTCCGAGATCGATTGTTGCTGATCGGGATCATGACTGGATCGATCACAATCATTGGATCATCGTTGAACGGATTGATCGCACTGGTTCGAGATCGATCGTCGCTGATCAGGATCATGGCATGGATCGATCGCAACCGTCGGATCATCACCGATTAGATTGATCGCACCGGTCCGAGATCGATCGTCGCCGATCGGGATCATGGCTTGGATCGATCGCAACCATCAAATCATCGATGATCGGATTGATCGCAACGGTCCGAGATCGATCATCGCCGATCGAGATCATTGCTTGGATCGATCACAACTGTTGCTGCCAAATCACATACGATGAACGTCGGGTAGGCTAGGATTGCTGTGTGCGCAGAGAGGCCGCCGTCTTCCTTCTGGAGCCTGCAAAAAGTTTCGGACCGGTGGTTCCGGCGGGGACCCTCCGATGCCCAAGTTAGTGAGTCGTCGAACAGGGATATGATTTTTGTAGAATTGTTCAAGAGGAAGTCCGAGAGAGAGTCCCCTTGCATGGAGCTCGGGTCCTCTTTTTATACCTGTCGGGGATCCCGTTTACCTCGTTCTGTTGGAACCGTCGAATCTGCCCCGTTGTGATGTTTCGTCGAACGGCAAGTCGTTGGACTATTGCTGGATAAGGGCCGCTTATAGCGGTAACTGCCGATCAGGCTAACACTTGCCCATGATTTTGGTGAGCGAGGTGCTTGGCAGTAGGCCTTAGATCACGGGGTTGGTTGCATGAGACTAGTCATTGTGTATGAGGGCCAGTGCCAGAGGCCGGAGCCAAAGTCTCAGCACTGGAGGTCGGCGCTGAGAGCCAACACTGAGGGCCAGTGCCAGAGGCCGGAGCCAAAGTCAGCACTGGAGGTCGGCGCTGAGGGCCGACGCTGAGGGCCAGTGCCGGAGGCCGAAGCCAAAGTCTCAGCACTGGAGGCCGGCGCTGAGGGCCAACGCTGAGTGCCTGTCTTTGGTGCCAACGCGTAGTTGGTCTTTGATGCCGATGTTGGAAGCCGATGCTGGAGGCCGGCACTGGAGGCCGACGCTGGAGGCCAACGCCGAAGGCCGGCACTAGAGGCCGGCACTGGGGGCCGACGCTGGAGGCCGGCACTGGAGGCCGACGCTGGGGGTCGGTGCTGGAGGTCTTGGGCTTTGTTGTCACATCATTGCTTTCGAAAACCGCACAAAAGATAATACTACCCAGGGGAAGCGGCCAGCGTATCAGATGCCCCTCTGCCCCTGAGATGGGTGAGCATTTACTTACCCGCAAAGGGGTGTTAATATCCTCTAGGCGGCCGGTTTTCACGTCATTATCTCGCATTTGTTGGGATTATAGAGGATTCCGTCGGGCAGTGTTACGAAAAGGCGAGCGATATCATTGCGATAAGGTTAATGCCTCCCTTTTCATCGGTGGTCTTTTCGAGTTTTTCGCATTGGCAGGCCGTCGAAACGCCTCCCAATTGAAGGCGGACGCGTGGTTGAATCGGACGATTGTGGGGTGTCCTGAGAGGGCGTTATGAGGACAAATAGCCCCCATCTTCCCCTCCTCCCAATTTCTTCCGCTGCTGCCCCCTTTTGAGTCCGCCAGCGTTCCTCTGTTTCCTGTGTTCATACTCTTCCCGTGCCCTGTTTTCGGCTCGAGTTTTCCAGGTTAGTTCCTATGGTTTCCTCACCTTCTTGCTCCATCTCTGGTTCCTGGGGGGTTCCCATAACCCTTCTCAGACTTCCGATTCCTTGTTAAGCCCATGGTCTACTCCTTCTAACCATTCTTCACCGGAGCAACGGCCAGTTTGCCGTCCCCTAGCAGGGACTCGTTCGGCCGGCGGGCGGATTTCCGTTCGGAGCCAGTCAATGGCTGCCGGTTCTTCTAGGGTTGCCAAGGAGTCCCCCGAAGGGACTGCATCCTCTATGTCTTCTCAAGACATAGTAAACCTAAAGGCCAAGTATGGCTTCCCTTCAGACCTTCATCTGTTCTTCCCTACCCCCAATGACAGGGTAACTTCCTCCCGTTCCGGGAGGGTTGTTTTGTACGGAGCCTTTTTCAAGGCCGGGCTTCGGTTGCCGATCCATCCTTTTATTCTTAATCTTCTAGACCGGTACTCCTTGACTCCTTCCCAATTAGTTTCCAACTCCATCCGAACCATTGTCGATTTTTTGGTACTCTGCCACTTGCAAGGCATTGAGGCCAGTATTTCTTTCTTCCGCAGCTTTTATACCCTTCGCAAACAGTCGGGTTGGTGGTCCTTTACCCCTAGGTATAATAGGATTCTCAAATTATGCCTTCCTACCTCCGTTAAAGGGTGGAAGGACAAGTTTTTCTTTGTGGACATCAGTGGGGTTCGTGGAAGCTGGGGGATACCCAACATCGACGCCAATAGGGATCCCTCCATCCTTCCACGAGACCGGATGGCGTTTGGGCAGCTTCTGACTGCCGACATCCCTCGGTGTAATATGCTTTTAGCCGAGGGGAATCTTCATCATGCCGGTTTAATTCCCGCGAGGGGTGAGCACTTGATCACTCACCTCTCTTCTCCTCTGCTTCTCTTTTTTTTTTTTTTAACTATCCTTTGCCTGTGTAGGGATGGCGCCGACGCTACATTAGCTTAAACAGGCGGCCATCAGGAAGAGGAAGGCTGCAGGGACTGCGCCTCCTGCCGAAGGAAAGGCCGTTGCTAAAGTTCCAAGGAGGGCCGACACGGGGAGGGTTGATGCTAGGAAGGCCGATGCTGGAGAGGCTGACACCGGAGGGGCTAAAGTCGTGAAGCCCCTCCGTGCAAAGGTCTTGAAGAAGGGCGGCCCCAAAAGGGCCGACGCTGGAGAGGCCGAGGCCCAGGGGGCCAAAACTGTGGAATCCTCGTGCGCAGGCGAGGCGGCCCAAACCCAAGCCGACGAACCCATCATGGCAGACGCGGCGAGGGCCGAGACCGGCAAGGAGGTGGAGCGGAGCCCATCGGAGAAAGGATCTTCAGCTTCGGCTCCTCCCATTATCCTGCTCGACCTTTCTCCCGATGGGGAGGCGCCGTCATCCTTGCCCAAAGAGACAGACAAAATTCCAACAGCAATAGTGACGACTCCAGCCGCTGCCCTGCCCCCCATGGAGACAACAGCTGAAGTGCCTCCACCAGCCAAGGAGTCGGAGGCGGCAGGCTCAGAGGCAGAATCAGCCTCTGCAGGCCCAACGCCAAGGGAAGAGAGGGGCGTCGATCCTTCCTTCCAGTCGCTGTTGGCAAACCACGGATGCTGGGCTGCACGGACCGTGGAGGAAGCTGTGGTGGTTGAGGTGCAAGAATATCTCCGGGGTCAGGGGAGAGTCGCCTTCTTCCGCGAAGCATCGGTGGCGCATCTCTGGGTGAGCTTTTGCGCCATTATTGTCTCTCTTCCTCCCCCTTTCTTTTTCTCATCTTGACATTTCCTCCAGGCCTTGAATTCTCTTGTCACCCTTAAAAACCTCTGGACCCTGAGCGATACCGCCATCGAACAAGCGCGGGAGGAGATGTTGTCCCTCCAAGTCAAAGCCGAGAAGGTGGCAATGGCTCTAGAGGATACTAGGGTCACCCTAAAGGGCGAGCTCGATGTTACTCGGCTGCGAGCCGAGAGGGCTGAATATGCGCTGGAGGTTGCTCAGCGCCGTGCCGCCAATGAGCTGGACAATGCTCAGGTGGCAGAGGAAAGACAGAGAGCGGCCGAGGAGAAGCTGAAGGCGGCAGAATTGGAGGCATGTATTTTGAAGACCCAATTAAGTTCTGCCGCCGCTGAGACAAATGCAGCCAAGGAAGCCACCCGCCAGTACATAACCAAAATTGCAGATCTGGAGGCGGCAATGGCAGAGGCCCAGAGGAGGGCCATCGAGGCTGAAAAGAGGGGGGCCGAGGCCGTAGAAGATTATAAGAAATCCGAAGCCTTCGACAATGAGGTGGCCGAGTCAGCGGCGCTTGCCTATGACGCTGGCTTTCAAGACTGCAAAGATAAAATCCAGGAGCTTTACGACCTGGAGGATATTGAGGGGCTGAAGCCTGACGATGTCCTGAGGATGACGCCCCGGCTTCGGATGACCATTAACAGCTTTTGGTTTCTCTTTTTGTATCGATCTGTGCCTGACCTGAGTCGGCGACTTTGTAGCCCTAACTATCAATGAATGTTTTTAATCTTTATTTCGCCCCTTCGGTTATAATTAACTTTATTTGTTCAAACTGTCGTGAACCACCAACCAATAGGACTATGTATAGTAGGTTACGCTAAATAGGACCGCGAGCCGTGACGTTGTCCTAAGTGTTGACACAAGGCCAACATTCGGTGGTAATGCGGGTGTCAGTCGCTATTGCCAACGCTGGGCGCTGGTCTTTGGTGCCAACCCAGAGTTGGTCTTTGTTGCCGGTGCTGGGAGCCGGTCTTTTGTGCCAATGCGTAGTTGGTCTTTGTTGTCGACGCTGGACGTCGATCTTTTGTGCCAACCCGGAGTTGGTCTTTGTTGCCGGCACTGGGAGCCGGTCTTTTGTGCCAACGCATAGTTGGTCTTTGTTGCCGATGCTGGGTGTCGGTCTTTGTGCCAACCCGGAGTTGATCTTTGGTATGCCGATGCTAGACGCCGGTCTTTTGCGCCAACGCGTAGTTGGTCTTTGTTGCCGACGCCGGGCGTCGGTCTTTGTGCCAACCCGGAGTTGGTCTTTGGTATGCCGACGCTAGATGCCGATCTTTTGCGCCAACGCGTAGTTGGTCTTTGCTGCCAACGCCAGACGTCGATCTTTTGTGCCAACCCGGAGTTGGTTTTTGGTATGCTGACGCTGGACGCCGGTCTTTTGTGCCAACGCGTAGTTGGTCTTTGTTGCCGACGCTGGGCGTCGGTCTTTTGTGCCAACCCAGAGTTGGTCCTTTGTATGCCGGCGCTGGATGCCGGTCTTTCGTGCCAACGCGTAGTTGGTCTTTATTGCCAACGCTGGACGCCGGTCTTTTGTGCCAACCTGGAGTTGGTCTTTGGTATGCCGATGCTGGACGCCAGTCTTTTGTATGCCGGCGCTGAAGCCGGTCTTTCGTGCCAACGCGTAGTTGGTCTTTGTTGCCGACGTTGGACGTCGGTCTTTTGTGCCAACCCGGAGTTGGTCTTTTGTATGCCGGCGCTGGACGTCGGTCTTTCGTGCCAATGCGTAGTTGGTCTTTGTTGCCGACGCTGGACGCCAGTCTTTTGTGCCAACCCGGAGTTGGTCTTTGGTATGCCGACGCTGGACGCCGGTCTTTTGTGCCAACGCGTAGTTGGTCTTTGTTGCCGACGCTGGACGTCGGTCTTTTGTGCCAACCCGGAGTTGGTCTTTGGTATTAAACATACTCATTTGAAAATAAGAACATGTTGATTATTCATGTATCAAACAGATTTAAATTAATAATAATAGAGTTCTATTGATAGTACCGGCGTAAGTTGTCGGCGTTCCAAGTTTGAGGGAGCGGTTTCCCGTCTAGCTCCTCGACTTTGTACGCCCCATGGTGGAGCACCTCCTTGACACGGTATGGTCCTTCCCATTTTGGTGCCAGCTTGCCCCCCTCTGTCGGCTTTGATACTTCAGCTCTTCGTAGGACAAGGTCTCCCGGCCGGAATGTCTTGGGTCGCACCCGAGAGTTGTAGTGCTTGGCCACTCGCTGACGGAACACTGCCATACGAAGCTGCGCTTGATCTCGCAATTCTTCCACCAAATCCAGATCAGCCCTTAGCTGGTTTGAGTTGCTTTCTTCGTGGTATAATTCCGTCCGGGGACTAGGAGCTCCTATTTCCACGGGGATGACCGCCTCGGTCCCAAAGACCAAGCTGAAAGGGGTTTCTCCTGTAGGTGCTCGCGGCGTCGTGTGGTAGGCCCATAGCACACTGGAAAGTTCTTCCACCCAGCGCCCTTTGCAGCTATCTAGCCGAGCCCTGAGCCCTTGGAGAATGATGCGATTGGTCACCTCGGCTGCGCCGTTGGTTTGGGATGCCCTACTGAGGTGAATCGATGATGAATGCCTAGGCCATCGCAGAATTCCCGGAAGGCCGTATTATCAAACTGTCGACCGTTGTCCGTAACGAGGGTGTGCGGTAATCCGAACCGGCACACCACAGATTTCTAAAAGAAAGCCCTTACTTTGGCTTCTGTGATCTTAGCAAGAGCTTCCACCTCGATCCATTTAGTAAAATGATCGACGGCCACCACTAGGAATTTACGTTGTCCGGAGGCAGGAGGGAACGGTCCCAGGATGTCCATGCCCCACTGTGCGAAGGGCCATGGTGCAACTAGAGGGGTCAGCTGAGACGCCGGTTGATGTTGGATGTTGGCATGACGCTGGCAGCTGTCACATCTTTTAACGAGTTCAGATGCATCCTCCTTCATTGTCAGCCAATAATACCCCTGACGTAGAGCTTTATATGCAAGAGCCCTGCCCCTCAGATGGCTTCCGCATATCCCCTCGTGTATCTCCCATAGAATATAATTGGCGTCGGTAGGACCGACACACCTGAGGATAGGGTATGAGAATGACCTTCGGTAAAGCTTTCCCTCCATAATGAAGAACTTTGGGGTCCGTCTTTTAAGTTTCCTAGCTTCGGCAGGGTCTTCTGGGAGGATGCCCTCAGTAAAGTATTGGACATAGGCATCCATCCAGGAGGGCTCCTGCTCCACTGGTAAAGTTTCTCTTGGTATATCAATACTCGGGGTTTCTAAGTGCTCCACATAAGCCTTTCCCAACATCCCATCAGCTGAGGCGGCGAGACGGGATAAGGCGTCGGCTCTAGCATTCTCTTGTCGAGGAATGTAGCTGACGCTGAAGTGAGTGAAGGGGAAACCAGGAGTGCACCATATCTAAGTAGCGGGCCATGATGGGATCCCTTGCCTCGTACTCCTTTGTAATCTGGCCGGCAACCAGTTGGGAGTCGGTAAAAGCTCTAAGGCGTTTCACCCCAAGTTCCCGAGCCAATCTTACTCCGGATAACAAAGCCTCATATTTCACCTGATTATTAGTGGCTGGAAAGAGGAAGCAAAGTGCACACTCGGTCACTATCCCATCCGAGTTGGCCAAGATGAGGCCTGCCCCGCTCTTGAGAGTTCGATGCTCCATCCACATGAAGGACCCACTCATCATCACTGGTTCCAAGGGGCTGAGTGTCCGCAGGAAGTTCTTTAGGTGACTCCATTCCCCAAGTACATTCGACCAAAAAATCTGCCAAGACTTGAGACTTCATGGCCGAACGAGGGCGGAAAGATAGATCAAACTCCCTCAGCTTGAGGGCCCACCTGGCCAGCCGGTCGGAAGTATTTGGATAAGCTAGAACTGTCTTTAAAGGCTGGTCAATGATCACCGCGATCGGGTGGGCTTGGAAGTACGGCCGCAGACGCTGGGCAGACATGATCAATGCAAAGATGATTTTTTCCATGTTTGAATATCGGGTCTCTGCATCATGAAGCACCTTACACGTATAGTATACTGGCCTTTGTGTGCCATCAGTGTCCACATGGACTAGCACAGAGCTAACAGCTTCAGGAGAGGCCGCAAGGTATAGAAGGAGTTCTTCTCCACCCGTTGGCTTGGCTAGCAGTGGCGGGGTAGACAAGAATTCCTTTAACACTTCGAACGCCTCCTGGCATTCTTTCGTCCACTCGAACTCGTTAATTCTACGAAGCGCCTTGAAGAAAGGCAGACACCTTTCAGCAGACTTGGATAGGAAGCGGCTTAGGGTGGCTACTCTTCCTGTCAGGCGCTGTACTTCCTTCTTGTTGGCAGGAGGCCTCATGTCCAAGATGGCTTGGACTTTGTCCGGGTTTGCTTCAATCCCCCTCCGGGTCACCATGAAGCCCAAAAACTTCCCAGTCGTTACCCCAAATGCACACTTGCGAGGGTTCAGCTTCATCTAGTACCGACGAAGGCTGTCAAAAGTTTCTGCTAGGTCCGCGATGTGGTCGCTGGCATGAACGCTTTTTGTTAGCATGTCATCCACGTACACTTCCATATTACGCCCTATCTGACCTTCAAAGACCTTGTTCATCAGCCTCTGGTAAGTGGCTCCCACATTCTTTAACCCGAAAGGCATTACCTTGTAGCAATATAGCCCCTTTTCAGTTATGAAGGAGGTAGCTTCTTCATTCGCCGGATTCATCCGGATCTGGTTGTATCCAGAGAAAGCATCCATGAAGCTAAGGACTTCATGGCCGGACGTAGCGTCCACCAGTTGATCGATTCGAGGCAGGGGAAAGCTGTCTTTGGGGCATGCCTTGTTGAGGTCGATGAAATCTACGCACATTCTCCAGCTTTCGTTGGCCTTGCGGACTAGCACCACATTAGCCAACCATTCAGGGTAGTGGACCTCCCGAATATGGCCCGCAGCCATTAACTTACGGATCTCCTCGTCAATAGCTTTTGTCTGTCTGGAGCAAAGTTTCTCTTTTTCTATCGGACCGGCCGACACTCTGGCTTGAGGTTAAGCCGATGGGTGATTACTTCTTCAGGACGCCCGGCATGTCTAGGATGACCATGCGAAGACGTCGGTATTGGCACGCAGGAAAGTAAGAAGTTGATGGCGTGCTTCCTCTGGGAGCAATGCCCCCACCTGAACAGCCCTTGCTGGGTCATCACCCAAGGGGAGGGTTAGAAGGTGCTCTGCCGGTTCTCCCCTTCTTCCCAACTCCCTAGGATCGAGTGACTCAGAGGCTGTCGCCGATGCCGCATTCAACGGGCTAGGAGACAAATGGTAGCAAGGCTGATGTGGGCTTTGCTCTCCTTTCATTTCTCCGACCCCTTCATTGGTGGGGAACCTTACCAACAACCTCTTGGTGGAGATTACGGCATCCAACAGGTTTAACCCTGGTCTTCCCAAGATGGCGTTATAAGCAAGCGGGACCCGAACCACCAAGAAGTTTATAACCACAGTGCTCTGACATGGAGGGGTTCCAGCCGTGACCGGGAGGGCAATTTCGCCTTCAACGTTCACTGAATCTCCGGTGAAGCCCATTAGCGGTACGGCAACGGGTCGGAGCAAAGATCTTGACAAGTTCATTCGAACAAAAGCTTCATAGCTCAAGACATCCACCGAGCTCCCACTATCAATTAAAATTCTTTTTACAGGATGTTTGGCTATAGTCATGGATACCACGACGCTGTCGTCGTGTTTATTAACTACCCCATCTAGATCCTTTCCAAAGAAAGGAATTATAGAGTCTATTCCCTCTCGCTGCCTCTTCGAACCACCATCTGCCCCCCAGGAAATCATGGCTATAGTCTTCTCGGTTGGAGCATTATCTATGCCAGACGGGCGACTCGGAGGCACCGTGGGGCCCGTCGCGGGGAGATTCCCCCTTCGAACAAACTTGCCCAGGTGGCCTTGCTGAACCAGCTCCTCGATGGCCTTTTTTAGATGGCGGCAGTCTTCGGTGTCGTGGCCGTAGTCCCGGTGGTACCGGCAGTAAAACTCCTTGTTGCGGGGGGCCCCGGACTTCAAGGGAGCCGGACGCTTGAAATACGGTTCCTCCTCGATCTCCAGTAGGATGTGAGAGATGGGAGCCATGAGGGGAGTGAACTGCTCTTTAGGAACCAGCGCCTGTGGTCGGCGATCTGAGCGTCGTGGAGGCTCGGGCTTTCGAGGTCGTGCACCGGCGTGATCAGTAGGCAGCGGTTTATTACCGGGGTTCTTGTCAACTTCTCTCCTGAAAGAATCCACTTCGTCAGCGCGGATGTACTTCTGTGCCCGGCTCAGAAGCTCGGCGTAGGAATGCGGAGGCTTCTTATCCAGGAGTAAGCGAATCTGGATGGGCGAAGTCCCCGCTTCAGGGCCAAGGTGGCTACGGAGTCTTCCAGGTTGTACACCTCCAACGCTGCTTCCTTAAATCGAGCGAAAATCCTTTAAGGTCTCGCCACTCTTCTGCTGGACAGCAAAGAGGCTATCTGCGACTCGTGGGATCTTTCGACAGGCATCAAAATGAGCCAGGAAAGATCGCTCAAGTTGCCGAAACGAGTTGATGCTGCGTGGGGGCAGACGGGAGTACCATGCGCGTGCCGCCTTGCGGAGCGTGGCCGGGAAGGCGACGCATAACAAGGAGTCCGTCGCTCCCTGGACCTGCATGAGGACCTTGTAGCTTTTCAGATGGTCCGGGGGTCCATCGTTCCATCATATGGATCCAATTGAGGGAGACGGAACCGGGGTGGGACCGGTTCCTCCATGATATGGCGAGAAAGCGGGGGCGACGCTCATACTCCGCCGCGTAAGGATCGGCGATCCGGCGGCTGAGCTTGTCCAACCGTCGATGATACTCATCAAGCCTTTGCTTGGCCCGACGGGTAGTCTTCCGGGGAGTGTCACCTCGGGATGAATCGGAAGAAGGAGCTGAAGAAGATCGGCGCAAAGAACGTGCCCGCTTGGATTCTTTTCCTCAGTCGGTGGTGGGAACGACCGGAGCGGCGAGAGGGAGACCACCGTCGCTTCGAGGTCCCTTGGTGATGAGGTTCGGGGGGTGAGCGGTGGGAGACCTCAGGCGGGGTCCCTCCTTGGTGAGACTGGACTGTTCCTCGCATCCCTTCGTCCAGCACAGGGGGTTGAGTTACAGCAGCCAAATAATGCTCTTGCAGCCCCCGGACCATCGTCGTCAGATCCTGGACCTGGTGGGCTAGAACCTCAAGCCGGTCGGTTGGCTTGTCGGTGCAGGGGGCGGAGCATGGAGATTGGCCTCCGAATGCTCAGCTCGTGGGATGCGCCCGGCTGCCTGACTGGAGGAAGCCTCTTGTGCTCGCGTAGTCACCATCGCTTCCTTTGCAAAATTGGAGGGGTTCCAGGGAGAACTTTCGACCGGTCTCCCCCTACCTGGCGCGCCAATCTGTTGCTGCCAAATCACATACGATGAACGTCGGGTAGGCTAGGATTGCTGTGTGCGCAGAGAGGCCGCCGTCTTCCTTCTGGAGCCTGCAAAAAGTCCCGGACCGGTGGTTCCGGCGGGGACCCTCCGATGCCCAAGTTAGTGAGTCGTCGAACAGGGATATGATTTTTGTAGAATTGTTCAAGAGGAAGTCCAAGAGAGAGTCCCCTTGCATGGAGCTCGGGTCCTCTTTTTATACCTGTTGGGGATCCCGTTTACCTCGTTCTGTTGGAACCGTCGAATCTGCCCCGTTGTGATGTTTCATCGAACGGCAAGTCATTGGACTGTTGCTGGATAAGGGCCGCTTATAGCGGTAACTGCCGATCAGGCTAACACTTGCCCGTGATTTTGGTGAGCGAGGTGCTTGGCAGTAGGCCTTAGATCACGGGTCGGTTGCATGAGACTAGTCATTGTGTATGAGGGCCAGTGCCGGAGGCCGGAGCCAAAGTCTCAGCACTGGAGGTCGGTGCTGAGAGCCGACACTGAGGGCCAGTGCCAGAGGCCGGAGCCAAAGTCAGCACTGGAGGTCGGCGCTGAGGGCCGACGCTGAGGGCCAGTGTCGGAGGCCGGAGCCAAAGTCTCAGCACTGGAGGCCGGCGCTGAGGGCCGACGCTGGGTGCCTGTCTTTGGTGCCAACGCGTAGTTGGTCTTTGATGCCGATGCTGGAGGCCGACGCTGGAGGCCGACGCTGGAGGCCGACGCCGGAGGCCGGCACTAGAGGCCGGCACTGGGGGCCGACGCTGGAGGCCGGCACTGGAGGCCGACGCTGGGGGTCGGTGCTGGAGGTCTTGGGCTTTGTTGTCACATCATTGCTTTCGAAAACCGCGCAAAAGATAATACTACCCAGGGGAAGCGGCCAGCCGTATCAGCAACCGTCGGATCATCACCGAACGAATTGATCGCAACGGTCCGAGATCGATCATCGCCGATCAGGATCATGGCTTGGATCGATCGCAACCGTCGGATCATCGCCGATCGGATTGATCGCACCGGTCCGAGATCGATTGTCGCCGATCTTTATTATGGCTTGGATCGATCACAACCGTTAGATCGTCGCCGATCGGATTGATCGCAACGGTCCAAGATCGATCGTCGCCGATAGGGATCAGGGCTTGGATCGATCGCAACCATCAAATCATCGCCGATCGGATTTATCACAACGGTTCGAGATCAATCGTCGCCGATCGGGATCAGGGCTTGGATCTTTTGCAACCATCGGATCGTCGCCGATCGGATTGATCGCAATGGTCCGAGATCGATCGTCACCGATCGGGATCATGGCTTGGATCGATCGCAACCATAGGATCGTCGCCGATCGGATTGATTGTAATGGTATGAGATCGATCGTCGCCGATCGGGATCATTGCTTGGATCAATTGCAACCATTGGACCGTCGACGATCGGATTGTTCGCAACGGTCCGAGATCAATCGTCACCGATCGGATCATGGCTTGGATCGATCGCAATCGTCGGATCGTCACCGAACGGATTGATTGCACCGGTCCGAGATTAATCGTTGCTGATCGGGAACATGGCATGGATCGATCACAACCGTCGGATCATCGCCGATCGGATTGGTCGCACCGGTCCGAGATCGATCATCGCCAATCGGGATCATGGCTTGGATCGATCGCAACCGTCGGATCATCGTCGATCGGATTAATCGCACCAGTCCGGGATCGATCGTCGTCGATCAGGATCATGGCTTGGATCGATCGCAACATTGGATCATCGCAGATCGGATTGATCGCACCGGTCCGAGATCGATCGTCGCTGATCAGGATCATGGCATGGATCGATCGCAACCGTCGGATCACCGCCGATCGGATTGATCGCATCGGTCCGAGATCGATCGTTGCCGATCGGGATCATGGCTTAGATCGATCGCAACCGTTGGATCATCGATGATCGGATTGATTGCAACGGTCCGAGATCGATCGTCACCGATCGGGATCATTGCTTGGATCGATCGCAACCGTCGGATTGTCGCCGAACGGATTGATCGCACCGATCCGAGATCGATCATCGCTGATAGGGATCATGGCATGGATCGATCGCAACCGTTGGATCGTCGTCGATCGGATTGATCGCACCAGTCCGAGATCGATCATCGCCGATCCGGATCATGGCTTGGATCGATCGCAACCATTGGATCGTCGACGAACGGATTGATCACATCGGTCCGAGATCGATCATCGCATATCGGGATCATGGCTTGAATTAACCGTAATCGTTGGATCGTCGCCGATCGGATCGATCGCAACGGTCAGAGATCGATCATCGCCGATCGGGATCATGGCTTTGATCGATCGCTACAGTCGGATCGTCGCCGATCGGATGTTGCAACGGTCCGAGATCGATCGTCGCCGATCGAGATCATTGCTTGGATCGATTGCAACCATCGGATCGTCGCCGATCGGATTGATCGCAACCATCGGATCGTCGCCGATCGGATCGATCACTGGTCCGAGATAGATTGTCGCCGATCGGGATCATGGCTTGGATCGATCGCAACCATCGAATCATCGCCGTTCGGATTGATCGCACTGGTCCGAGATCGATCATCGCTGATAGGGATCATGGCATGGATCGATCGAACCGTCGGATTGTCGCCGAACGGATTGATTGCACCGGTCCGAGATCGATCATCGCTGATAGGGATCATGGCATGGATCGATCGCAACCGTCGGATTGTCGCCGATCGGATAGATCGCACCGGTCCGAGATCAATTGTCGCCGATCGGGATCATGGCTTGGATCGATCGCAACCATCGGATCGTCGCCGATCGGATTGATCGCACCGGTCCGAGATCGATCGTCACCGATTGGAATCATGGCTTGGATTGATCGCAACCATCGGATCGTCGACAATCGGATTGTTCACAACGTTCCAAGATCGATCGTCATCAATCGGGATCTGGGCTTGGATTGATCGCAACCGTTGGATCGTCGCCGATCGGATGAATCGCAATGGTCCGAGATCGATCGTCGCCGATCGGGATCATGGCTTGATCGATTGCAGCCATCGGATCATCGCCGATAGGATTGATTGCCACGGTCCGAGATCGATCGTCGCCGATCGGGATCATGGCTTGGATCAATCGCAATCATCGGAGTGTCGCCGAACAGATTGATTGCACCGGTTGAGATCGATCATCGCTGATCGGGATCATGGCATGGATCAATCGCAACCGTCGGATCATCATCGATCGGATTGATGCATCGGTCCGAGATCGATCGTCGCCGATCGGGATCATGGCTTGGATCGATCGCAACCATCGGATCGTCGACGATCGGATTGATCGCAACGGTCCGAGATCGATCATCGCCGATCGAGATCATTGCTTGGATCGATCGCAACCGTCGGATCATCGCCGAACGGATTGATCGCAACGGTCCGAGATCGATCATCACCGATCGGGATCATGGCTTGGATCGATCGCAACCGTCGGATCATCGCCGATCGGATTAATCGCACCGGTCCAGATCGATCGTCGCCGATCTTGATTATGGCTTGGATTGATCACAACCGTCAGATCATCGCCGATCGGATTGATCGCAACGGTCCGAGATCGATCGTCGCCGATAGGGATCAGGCTTGGATCGATAGCAACCGTCGGATCATCGCCGATCGGATTCATCGCAACGGTCCAAGATCGATCGTCACCGATCGGGATCAGGGCTTGGATCTATCGCAACCGTCGGATCGTCGCCGATCGGATTGATCGCAATGGTCTAAGATCGATCGTCGCCGATCGGATCATGGCTTGGATCGATCGCAACCATCGGATCGTCACCGATCAGATTGATCGCAACGGTCCGAGATCGATCGCCGATCATGATCATTGCTTGGATCGATCGCAACCATCGGACCGGCGACGATCAGATTGTTCGCAACGGTCCGAGATCAATCGTCACCGATCGGGATCATGGCTTGGATCGATCGCACCGTCGGATCGTCGCCGACGGATTGATCGCACCGGTCCGAGATCAATCGTTGTTGATCGGGAACATGGCATGGATCGATCGCAACCATTGGATCATCGCCGATCGGATTGATCGCAACGGTCCGAGATCGATCATCGCCGATCGGGATTAGGGCTTGGATCATCACAACCATCGGATCGTCGCAGATCGGATTGACCACAATGGTCCGAGATCGATCGTCGCCGATCGGGATCATGGCTTGGATCGATCGCAACCGTCGGATCATCACGGAACGGATTGATCGCACCGGTCCGAGATCGATCGTCGTCGATTGGTATCATGACATGGATCGATCGCAACCATCGGATCATCGCCGATCGGATTGATCGCACCGGTCCGAGATCGATCGTCACCGATCGGGATCATGGCTTGGATCGATCAAAACCGTCAGATCGTCGTCGATCGGATTTATCGCACTGGTCGATCGATCGTCGCCGATCGGGATCATGGCTTGGATCGATCGCAACCGTCGGATCGTCGCCGATCGGATTGATCGCATCGGTCCGAGATCGATCGTCGCGATCGGGATCATGGCTTCGATCGATCGTAACGTCGGATCGTCGCCGATCGGATCGATCGCAACGGTCGAGATCGATCATTGCCGATCGGGATCATGGCTTTCGATCGATCGCAACCGTCGGATCATCGCCGATCGAATCGATCGCGATGGTCCGAGATCGATCGCTGCCGATCGGGATCGATCATGGCTTCGATCGATTGCCGAGATCGAACATCGGATTGATCGCAATCCGTCGGATCGTCGCCGATCGGATCGATCGCAACGGTCCGAGATCGATCGTCGCCGATCGGGATCATGGCTTCGATCGATCATCGCAACCGGATGATCGCATCAAACGATTGGATTGATCGCACGGTTCGAGATCGATCATCCGATCGGATCATGGCGATCGATCGGCGGATCACCGATCGGATGATCGCATCCGAGATCTCGCCGATCGGATCATGGCTTGATCGATCGCAACCATCGGATCGTCGCCGATCGGATTGATCGCAATGGTCCGAGATCGATCGTCGCCGATTGGGATCATGGCTTGGATTGATCGCAACCATCGGATTCACGATCGGATTGATCACAACGGTTCGAGATCGATCGTCATCGATCGGATCATGGCTTGGATCGATCGCAACCGTCGGATCATCGCCGATCGGATTGATCGAAATGGTCCGAGATCGATCGTCGCCGATCGGGATCATGGCTTGGATCGATTGCACCATCAATTCGCCGATCGGATTGATCGCAACGGTCCGAGATCGATCGTCGCCGATCGGGATCATGGCTTGGATCAATCGCAATCTCGATCGGATTGATCGCAACGGTCCGAGATCGATCATCGCCGATCGGGATCATGGCTTGGATCGATCGCAACCGTCGGATCATCACGATCAGATTGATCGCAATCGGTCCGAGATCGATGTCGCCGATCGGGATCATGGCTTGGATCGATCGCAACCATCGGATCGTGCCGATCGGATTGATCGCAACTGTCCGAGATCGATCATCGCCGATCGAGATCATGGCTTGGATCGATCGCAACCGTCGGATCATCGCCGAATCGGATTGATCGCAATGGTCCGAGATCGATCATCGCCGATCGGGATCATGGCTTGGATCGATCACAACCGTCGGATCATCGCCGATTGGATTGATCGCACCTCCGAGATCGATTTGGATCATGGCTTGGATCGATCGCAACCTCGGATCATCGCCGATCGGATTGATCGCAACGGTCCGAGATCGATCGTCGCCGATAGGATCATGGCTTGGATCGATCGCAACCGTCGGATCATCTCGATCGGATTGATCGCAACGTCCGAGATCGATCATCGCCGATCGGGATCATGGCTTGGATCGATCGCAACCGTCGGATCGCCGATCGGATTGATCGCAATGGTCGAATGATCATCGCGATCGGGATCATGGCTTGGATCGATCGCAACCATCGGATATCGCCGATCGGATTGATCGCAATGGTCCGAGATCGATTGTCGCCGATCATGATCATGGCTTGGATCGATCGCAA
>UESW01004353.1:604175-648105 GCA_900491605.1 Calamus simplicifolius | reverse complement strand
ACGCAACGCTTCGCCCAAGCACTCGGAAACCCATCAGACGCGACTCGAGAATCCAAGCGGCATACAGGGAACTTAAATATCATAATAACACCAGGTGCCACCCCAATTAATACAGAGAGTTAACCTACCCATTATTAAATTTCTGGGGGTTTACATTCTCCCCTCCTTATAAGAATTTCGTCCTCGAAATTGATATACATCCAATAGAATATAGAATCCAAATTTTCCCTCTCATAAACAATTAAATTTCATTAAAAGTCACGATCATCGATACATCATTGATCTGTCATAAGATACAAATAATTATGGATTTTTCTTTCCCATTTTCTCCTTAGACTCCGAGTAGTCTTTCTCTCAGAATGAGTATTCTACTGATCTTTGACATAAGTAATACTACACTATTTCAGAACCTGATTCTTACGGCCCATAATGTGCACAAAATGATCTTCATAGGTCAATTCTTTCTTAAGCTAAATTGGTTCAAGTTCTAGCACATAACGGGGTTTAAAATTACTTCCTCTGTCATAAAGATATGAAACACATTGAACACTACAAAGAGTAATGAAAGCAGTACTAAGCTATAAGACACTTCCTTTATCTTGATCAAAGTTCAAATGACCCAATTTTTGTGGCTCAAGTCACCTCTAACACAGACCTCATAACATCATTGGTTAGCAAAGCTTCCAAATGATCTTTAACCTGAAATTTCAAATCTTTCTTTTGATCATTAACATAACTTTTCTATTAACTTTGAGCTACAAATGATACTTTTCATAGCTGTTAAACAAACTCAGTCCAAAACTGTCGCTCTCACATCATCTCAATATGAAGGAAGTCTATACCTTATATTGTAGACAATTGAAATGAATCCATTTGAATATTGGCTTGGTAATAAATAAGCAATTTCATTAAGGGTAAGAACAATACCAAGCACCTCTTAAATTCATTACTCACAGTATAACATCTAAAATCTTATTAGTCTGTAGTTATTACTTGAGGGTGGAAGGTTGGACAGAAATTCAGCTTAACCCACCAAGCTCTATGATTACATCATTGAATTAGAAGAGTGAGACAAATGAATACCAATTCAATTTACTCATTTTACTACTAAAATCTTTTACTGTCTAACATCAAAATATTTGATCATTTATAGCCAAAATTAGTTCTAAAGATTAATAGAGTCTACTGCTCTAAAAAAAACTTAAACAGTAATTATCTCAGAATTTAAAATTTTATAATCTTCCTAATTGATCCATCATGATATAATATGCAGTCAACTATTTTATTAACATCAGTATCAACTATCTGCATATCTAGCAAGGTAACAATCAGTTTGAACATGCAATATCCATAATAAAAGTTCTCTTAATCAAATTCACTATATATACTTATCCATCTAGATTCAAATTCAGAAAGTACTCAATTGTGATTGATCAAAAACATGTAATTAACTATTTTATTCCCAAAATATCATCAATATTAATCATCATATAACCAGCAGATTAGCTTACAATATCAAGAATGTAAGTTCTACAAATAAAATTCATTTATCCATTCACATTCAAATTTAGATTTTCTAACTCCAAATCCACATATCAACTCAATTGCAATATGAACATAATGATGATATCTTAGTCATATTAGTCATCAATTGAAATTTTCTACTACTATGTCATATTCCATATTTATCAGTCTTTTATTGTATATCCAATTAAATTTTCATCTACCCATATTATTTAAAGGTCTAAAATTGCTACGAATCATTTCCAACAAGTTTAATGGAGCTAAAGCCTCTAGAAGCCCCTAGGCCTCCCCACTAGCCAAAGCTACCAGCCAGGGAGCCCACAATTATTATTGACTTGCGATGGTTCATTCTCAATTCCTATTAAATTTGTAATTCAATTAATATCTTGATAAACTTTAAATTTCAAGCTTCCAAAGCATAATTCATGAAATTCCTTGAAAGTCATAATTGTCTCCATATCATCCTAGTATTTTGCCTAGAGTGTCATCATGCATATGTCCCTAAGGTCATAACCTGGGTCCTGTGGGTTATGGGCCCACCTTGCTTCCACTGCGCACTCTGATGCTGCATGTCCTGCATAGACTGCGCCAAACTCGAGAGAGCTTGAAGCATCACGGACTGGAATCGCTGGTGCTCAGTTCCTACTGGGTTGGCAAGTGCTGTGCCTCCAGTAAGTTCCTTGACCCACCAGCTGATCAGCATTACCGGCCAGAGAGTCCTTCTCATACAGTTGGCTCCTAGTATGGCGAGCCATAACTATTTTCTGTTAAATTGGATGTGGTTAATATCATCATAAACTAAAACGTCAGGTGACTCTAAGTATAATGTCATCAAAATATGTTCTCTCCGTGTTATCATGTCAATATGTCTGTGTCCCTAGGGTCATAAGTTCTCTACCTATGTCAATATGTCCATGTCCCTAGAGTCATAAGTTCTCTACCTGTTATCATGTCAATATGTCCATGTCCCTAGAGTCATAACCTGAGCTCTGATACCATAAAAGCTGTCACGCCCCAGACCCAAAAATTTTGAGCTAGGGTGACAACCCGCCGCGTGCCGGCACGCAAGGCGTCCCGAAACATGACACTGAGTTCAATAAAAGTAATAACCTATATATCATTCAAGTCCATGTCTTTAATACAATCCATAACTAAAGATTTGGGCTACAAGCCCTACACATAAGCATTACAGGGGTTACATCAACATATGAATCCACTTTATAGAAGCTCCAACTAACCCATGGTTCCTTACACACCACAATGATAAAGTCTGGGCATCAAGCCCTACACATATATAATATTGGTGCTACAACAAAATAATGATCTGGCTTATTTAATAGAAGATCCATCACCCAAAATCCATCTTCAACCTCGTGGCTCTGATAAAAACATTGTAAGGATTTTGTGAGCTTACACTCAGTAGTAAACCATGTTATACAGTCCAATCATAGCATAGCAATCAATAAGCATATAAATAATCTGCATGCATAAACATTTCACAAATACTCAAACATGTAATGTAAGTAAACCCATCATTGTTATATTATATCATATGTGTCCCACGGCCCTCCAATGCCCCATAACAAAGGAGAGCTGCGGCGACACATATATTCAAATCAATTGCACTCATCTTTGTTGTATTATATCATGGCAAATTATCAGTGCATACAAAGCATTACAATTGTTATATTATATCATATGTGTCCCACGGCCCTGCAATGCCCCATAACAAAGGAGAGCCGCGGCGGCACATATCAATATAATTCATTCTTTTGCATTCACAATCATTCCATTATGCAATGTAAGTATTATATCATGCGTGTCCCACGGCCCTGCAAAGCCCCATAACAAAGGAGAACCGCGGCGGCACTTATGAATATAATACCAATCATTTGCATCCATAGCCGTTCAATTATATTATATAAGTAAACCCACTGTTTATACTCTCAATGGTAACTGTAAATGTGACTCACGGCCCTGCAATACCTCAATCAGAGCACATCCTCCAGATGCGTGGCCATCAATATCCACAGAACACATTGTACGATGTGTGGGCCATACCATAACAGAACACACTCTACGATGTATGTGGCCATAAAAATCATACAGAACACATTGTAAGACATGTGGGCCAGAACACACTCGTCAGTGTGTGAGGCCGTAAAAATCATACAGAACATGTCTACAATATGTGGGGCCATATCATAACAGAATACATGTGTGTGGCCATAAAAATCATACAGAACACATCTACAATGTCTGGGGCCATAGTAAAGGAGAACCGCGGCGACACATAACAGTACCTCACATCACATCAATACATCAATACATCAATCATGTAGTAAAACAGTGGATTATACTTACTGAACAATTACATGTAATATATCACATCAATATCACAATAACTGCAATCGTCGGATCATCGCCGATCGGATCGATCCCAATGGTCGGAGATAGATCATTGCCGATCGGGATCATGGCTTGGATCGATCGCAACCATCGGATCGTCGCCGATCGGATCGATCGCACTAGTCCGAGATTGATCGTCGCTGATCGGGATCATGGCTTGGATAGATCGCAACCGTCGGATCGTCACCGATCGGATTGATCGCACCAGTCCGAGATCGATCGTCGCCGATTGGGATCATGGTTTGATCGATCGCAACCGTCGGATTGTCATCGATCGGATTGATCGCACCGGTCCGAGATCGATCGTCGCCGATCCGAATCATGGCTTGGATCGATCGCAACCGTCAGATCGTCGACGAACAAATTGATCACATCGGTCCGAGATCGATCGTCGCCGATTGGAATTACGGCTTGGATCGATCGTATCCATCGGACCGTCGCCAATCGGATTGATCGCACCGGTCCGAGATCGATCGTCGCCGATCGGGATCATGGCTTGGATCGATCGCAACTGTCGGATCGTCGATGATCGGATTGATTGTAATGGTTCGAGATTGATCATCGCCGATCGGGATCATTGCTTGGATCGATCGCAACCTTTGGATCGTCGCCGTATGGATTGATCGCACCGGTCCGAGATCGATCGTCGCTGATCGGGATCATGGTATGGATCAATCGCAACCGTCAGATCATTGCCGATTGGATCGATCGCAACGGTCGGAGATCGATCATCGCCGATCAGGATCATGGCTTGGATCGATCGCTACAGTCGGATCGTCGCCGATCGGATGATCGCAACGGTTCTAGATCGATCGTCACCGATCGGGATCATGGCTTGGATCGATCATAACCATCGGATCGTCGCCGATCGGATCGATCGCACTGGTCCGAGATTGATCATCGCCGATCAGGATTATGGCTTGGATTGATCGCAGCCGTTGAATCATCGTCGATCGGATTGATCACAACGGTCTGAGATCAATCATCGCCGATCGGAATCACCAATCAGATTGATCGCAACTGTCAGATCGTCACCGATTGGATTGATCGCACCAGTCCGAGATCGATCGCCACCGATCGGGATCATGGCTTGGATCGATCGCAACCGTCGGATCATTGTCGATCGGATTGATCGCAATGGTCTGAGATCAATCATCGCCGATCAGGATTACCGATCAGATTGATCGCAACCATCGGATCATCACCGATCGGATTAATTGCAATGGTCTGAGATCGATCATCGCCGATCGGGATCAGCGCTTGGCTCGATCGCAACCGTCGCATCATCACCATTTGGATTGATTGCAATGGTCCGAGATCGATCATCGCCGATCGGGATCACGGCTTGGATCGATCGCAACTATCGGATCGTCGATGATCGGATTGATTGCAACGGTCCGAGATCGATCGTCCCTGATCGGGATCATTGCTTGGATCGATCGCAACCGTCGGATCGTCACCAAACAGATTATCGCACCGGTCCGAGATCGATCATCGCTGATCTGGATCATGGCATGGATCGATCGCAACTGTCAGATCATCGCCGATCGGATTGATCACACCTATCCGAGAACGATCATCGCCGATTGGGATCATTGCTTGCATCGATCGCAACTGTCGGATCGTCGCTGATCAGAATGATTGCAACGGTCCGAGATTGATCATCACCGATCGGGTTCAGGGCTTGGATCGATCGCAACCATTAGATCATCGATGATCGGATTGATCGCAACGGTTCGAGATCGATCATTGCCGATCGGGATCATGGCTTGGATCGATCGCAACCGTCAGATCGTCGACGATCGGATTGATCGCAATGGTCGAGATTGATCATCGCCGATCAGGATCATGACTTGGATCGATTGCAACTGTCGAATCATCGCTGAATGGATTGATCGCACCAGTCCGAGATCACCGATCGGTATCATAGCTTGGATCGATCGCAACCGTCGGATCGTCGTCGATCGGATTGATCGCACCGGTCTGAGATCGATCGTCGCCAATCAGGATCATGGCTTGGATCAATCGCAACCGTCGGATCGTCGACGAACGGATTGATCACATCGGTCCGAGATCGATCGTTGCCGATCGGTATCATGGCTTGGATCAATCACAACCGTCGGACCATCACCAATCGGATTGATCGCAATGGTCGGAGATCGATCGTCACCGATCGAGATCATGGCTTGGATCGATCGCAACCATCGAATCGTCGACGATCGGATTGTTCGCAATGGTCCGAGATCGATCGTCGCCGATCGAGATCATGGCTTGAATCGATTGCAACCGTCGGATCGTCGATGATCGGATTGATCATAATGGTCCGAGATCGATCGTCGCTGATCGGGATCATTGCTTAGATCGATCGCAACCATCGGATCGATCGCAATGGTAGGAGATAGATCATCGCCGATCAGGATCATGGCTTGGATCGATCGCTATAGTCGGATCATCGCCGATCGGATGATCGAAACCGACCAAAATCGATCGTCGCCGATTGGGATCATGGCTTGGATCTATCATAACCATCGGATCGTCGCCGATCGGATCGATCGCACTGATCCGAGATTGATCGTCGTCGATCAGGATCATGGCTTGGATCGATTGCAACCATCGGATCATCGCCGATCGGATTGATCGCAACGGTCCAATATCGATCGTCGTCGATCGGGATCATGGCTTGGATCGATCGCAACCGTTGGATCATCGTCGATCGGATTGATCGCACCAGTCCGAGATCGATCGTCACCAATCAGGATCATGGCTTGGATCGATCGCAACCATCGGATCATCGATGAATGGATTGATCACATCGGTCGGAGATCGATCGTCGCCGATCTGGATCATGGCTTGGATCGATCGCAACAGTCGGACCATTGCCGATCGGATTGTTCGCAACGGTCGGAGATCGATCATCGCCGATCAGGATCATGGCTTGGATCGATCGCAATAGTCGGATCGTCGCTGATCGAAGGATCGCAATGGTCCGTGATTGATCATCGCCGATCGGGATCATGGCTTGGATCGATCTCAACCATCAAATTGTCGCCGATCGGATCGATCGCACAGGTCCGAGATCGATCGTGCTGATCGGGATCATGGCTTGGATCGATCGCAACTATCGGATCGTCGCCGATCGGATTGATCGCAATGGTCGGAGATCGATCATCGTTGATCGAGATCATGGCTTAGATCGATCACTACAGTCGGTTCATCGCCGATCGGATGATCGCAACGGTCCAAGATCAATCGTCGCCGATCGAGATCATGGCTTGGATCAATCGCAACCGTCGGATCGTCGACGATCGGATCGATCACACCGGTCCAAGATCAATCGTCGTCGATCAGGATCACGGCTTGGATCGATCACAACCGTAGGATTGTCACTGATCAGATTGATCACACCGGTCCAATATCGATCGTCGCCGATCGGGATCATGGCTTGGATCGATTGCAACCATCGGATCGTCACCGATCGGATTGATCGCAACGGTCTGAGATCGATCGTCACCGATCAGGATCAGGGCTTGGATCGATCGCAACCGTCGGATCGTTGCCGATTGGATGGATCGCAGTGGTCCGAGATCGATCGTCACCAATCGGGATCATGGCTTGGATCGATCGCAACCATCGGATCGTCGCCGATCGGATTGATCGCAACAGTCTGAGATCGATCGTTGCTGATCAAGATCATGGCTTGGATCGATTGCAACCATTGGATCGTCGATGATCAGATTGTTCGCAACGGTCTGAGATCGATCGTCGCCGATCGGAATCATGGCTTGGATTGATCGCAACCGTCGGATCATCGATGATCGGATTGATCGCAATGGTCCAAGATCGATCATTACCGATCGGGATCATTGCTTGGATCAATCGCAACTGTAGGATCATCGCTGAACGGATTGATCGCACTGGTCCGAGATCGATCATCGCTGATCGGGATCATGGCATGGATTGATCGCAACCGTCGGATCATCGCCGATCGGATTGATCGCACTGGTCTGAGATCGATCGTCACTGATCGGGATCATGGCTTGCATTGATCGCAACAGTCGGATTGTTGCCGATCAGAATGATCGCAACGGTCCGAGATCGATCGTCACCGATCGGGATCAGGGCTTGGATCAATCGCAACCGTTGGATCGTCGACGATCGGATTGATCGCAATGGTCCGAGATCGATCATCACCGATCGGGATCATGGCTTGGATCGATCACAACCGTCAAATCGTCGACGATCAGATTGATCGCAATGGTCCGAGATCGATCGTCGTCGATCGGGATCATGGCTTGGATCGATCGCAACCGTCGAATCGTCGCCGAACGGATTGATCGCACTGGTCTAAGATTGGTCGTCGTCGATCGGGATCATGGCTTGGATCGATCGCAAACATTGTACCATCATCGATCGGATTGATCACACCAGTCCGAGATCGATCGTCGCCGATCAGGATCATGGCTTGGATTGATCACAACCGCCGGATCTTCATCGATCGGATTGATCGCAACGGTCCAAGATCGATCGTCACCGATCGGGATCATGGCTTGGATCAATCGCAACCGTCGGATCGTTGCCTATCGGATTGATCACAATGGTCCGAGATCGATCGTCGCCAATCGGGATCATGGCTTGGATCGATCGCAACCATCGGATCATCGCCAATCAGATTGATCACAACGGTCCGAGATCGATCGTCGCTGATCAGGATCAGGGCTTGGATCGATCGCAACCATCGGATGATCGCCGATCGGATTGATCGCAACGGTCCGAGATCGATCGTCGCCGATCGGGATCAGGGGTTGGATTGATCGCAACCGTCGGATCATCACCGATCTGATTGATCGCAATGGTCCGAGATCGATCGTCGCTGATACGGCTGGCCGTTTCCTTTGGGTAGTATTATCTTTTGCACGATTTCGAAAGTAATGATGTGACAGCAAAACCCAGAAATGGAATTTCAGTGCCGGCCTCCAGTGTCGGCCTCTAGCTCCGGCCTCCAGCATCGGCCTCCAGTGCTGGACTTAGGCTCCGACCTCCAGCATCGGCCTCCAGCGCTGGACTTAGGCTCCGGCCTCCAGCGTCGGCCTTCAGCGTCGGCCTCCAGCGCTGGACTTAGGCTCCGGCCTCCAGCGTCGGCCTCCAGCGCTGGACGTAGGCTCCGGCCTCCAGCGTCGGTCTCCAGCGCTGGACTTAGGCTTCGGCCTCCAGCGTCGGTCTCCAACGCTGGACTTAGGCTCCGGCCTCCAGCGTCGACTTCCAGCGCTGGACTTAGGCTCCGGCCTCCAGCGTCGGCCTCCAGCGCTGGACTTAGGCTTCGGCCTCTAGCGTCGGCCTCCAGCGTCGGCCTCCAGCGCTAGACTTAGGCCCCGACCTCTAGCATCGGCCTCCAGCGCTGGACTTTGGCTCCGGCTTCCAGCGTTGGCCCCCAGTGCTTTTTCGTATGCACAATGACCAGTCTCGTACAACAATCCCGTGATTCAAGGTCTATTGCCGTGCACCTCGTTCACTGAATCACGGGCAAGTGTTAGCTCGATCAGCAGTTACCGCTACAAGCGGCCCTCATCCAGCAACGGCTTAACCACTTGTCGTTCGGTGAAACTTATCCCAACGAGGAAGATTCGACGGTTCCAACGGGATGAGGTAAACGGGACCCCAGATAGGTATAAAAAGAGGATCCGAGCTCAATGCTAGGGGGAGCTCTCTCTCTCTCTCTCTCTCTCTCTCTCTCTTTCAAGTTCTATTAATATACAACATTCCTATTCTACAACCCACTGACTTGGGCATCGGAGGGTCCCCACCGGAACCACCGGTCCGGGACTTTTTGCAGGCTCTGGAAGGAAGACGGCGACCTTTCTGCATCCTCGAAGGCTGCAGAGATCTCATCTTACCCGACGTTCATCGCAAGTGATTTGGCAGCAACAGATTGGCGCGCCAGGAAGGAGTGCAGTTCGCACGGGACGAAAGTTCTCCTTGTGACCCCACCAATTTTGTGAGGGAAACGATGGTGACTACATGAGCACAGGAGGCTTCCTCCAGTCAATCCACAGAGCGCATTCCCCAGGCTAAGCACTCAGGGGCCAATCCCATGTTCCGCCCCCTGCGCAGACAAGCCGACCTGACCGGCTCGAGGTTCTGACCCACCAGGTCCAGATCTGATGACAATGGTCCGGGGGCTGCAAGAGCATTGTTTGGCTGCTGCACCATAACCCCCTGCGCTCGATGAAGGGGTGCGGGGGACAGTCCAGTCTCACCAAGGCGGGACCCCACCTGAGGTCTCCCACCGCTCACCCCCCGAACCTCATCACCGAGGGACCTCGAAGCGATGGCGGTCCCCCTCTCGCCACTCCAATCGTTCCCACCACTGACTGGAGGAGAGAGAGTCCAGATGGGTGCGTTCTTTGCACCGTCGATCTTCTTCATCGTCTTCTTCGATTCATCCCGAGATGGCACCCTCAGGAAAACTACTCGTCGGGCCGAGCAAAGGCTCGATGGGTATCATCGACGGTTGGAGGAGCTTAGCCGCCAGATTGCTGATCCTCATGGGACGGATTATGAGCAGTGCCCCCCACTTTCCCGGCATATCATGAAGGAACCGGTCCCGTCCCGGTTCGTCTCCCCCAGCTGGATCCATACGATGGCACGGCGGACCCCCTAGACCACCTGGAAAGCTACAAGGTCCTCATGCAGGTCCAGGGAGCGACGGACCCTCTTATGCATCGCTTTTCCGGCCACCCTCCGCAAGGCAGCACGCGCGTGGTACTCCGCTTGCCTCCACGCAGCATCAACTCCTTCTGCCAGTTGGAGAGGGCTTTCTTGGCCCATTTTGACGCCTGCCGGAAGATTCCGAGAGTGGCTGATAGCCTCTTTGCTGTCCAGTAGAGGAGTGGCGAGACCTTGAAGGATTTTGTCGCTCGATTTAAGGAAGTGGCGTTGGAGGTGTACAACCTGGAAGACTCCGTAGCCACTTTGGCCCTAAAACGAGGACTTCGCCCATCCAGGTTTGCTTATTCTCTGGATAAGAAGCCTCCGAGTTCTTATGCTGAGCTTCTGAGCCGGGCACAGAAGTACATCCGCGTGACGAGGCGGATTCTTCCAGGAGGGAAGTTGACAAGAACACCAGTAAGAAACCACCGCCTACTGATCACACCGGTGCACGACCTCGGAAGCCTGAGCCTCCACACCACTCAGATCGCCGACCACAGACGCTTGTTCCTAAGGAGCAGTTCACCCCCCTCATGGCTCCCATATCTCACATCCTGCTGGAGATCGAGGAGGAACCTTATTTCAAGCGTCCGGCTCCCTTGAAGTCTGGGGCCCCCTGCAACAAGGAGTTTTACTGCGGTACCATCGAGACTATGGTCACGACACCGAGGATTGCCGGCATCTAAAGAAGGCCATTGAGGAGCTGGTTCAGCAGGGTCACCTGGGCAAATTTGTTCGAAGGGGAAACCTTCCCACTTCGGGCCCATCGGTGCCTCCGAGTTGTCCGGCTGGCGTGGACAATGCTCCGACTGAAAAGACCATAGCTATGATTTCCTGGGGGGCGGTGCTAGTTCAAAGAGGCAGCGAGAGGGAATAGATTCTGTAATTCCTTTCTTCGGAAAGGATTTAGATGGGGTAGATAATAAGTATGACGACAGTGTCGTTGTGTCCATGACTATAGCCAAACATCCTGTAAAAAGAATTTTAATTGATAGTGGGAGTTCGGTGGATGTTTTGAGCTACGAGGCTTTTGTTCGGATGAATATGTCAAAGTTTTTACTCGACCCGTTGCCGCGCCACTAATGTGCTTCACTGGAGATTCGGTGAGCGTCGAGGGGGAAATTGCCCTCCCAGTCACGGCTGGAACCCCTCCATGTCAGAGCACTATGGTTATAAATTTCTTGGTGGTCCGGGTCCCGCTGGCTTATAACGCTATCTTGGAGAGACCAGGGTTGAATCTGCTAGATGCCGTAATCTCCACCAAGAGATTATTGGTAAGGTTCCCCACCGACGAAGGAATCGGAGAAATGAAAGGGAAGCAAAGCCCGCTACTGCCCTGCTATCATTTATCTCCCAGCCCGCTGAAGCGGTGTCGAGTAGCCTCTGAGCTGCTCGATCCCTGGGAGCTGGGAAGGAGGGAGAGCCAGCCGAGCACCTTCTAACCCTCCCCTTGGGTGATGACCCGGCAAGGACTGTTCAGGTGGGGGCATTGCTTCCAGACGAGGCATGTGATCAACTTCTTACTTTCCTGCGTGCTAACACCGACGTCTTCGCATGGTCGTCCTCAGACATGCCGGGCGTCCCCGAAGAAGTGATCACCCATCGGCTCAACCTCAGGCCAGAGTGTCGGGTCCGACAAAAAAAAGAAACTTCGCTCCGGATAGACAAAAAGCTATCGACGAGGAAGTTCGCAAGCTAACGGCTGCGGGCCATATTCGGGAGGTCCATTACCCCGAATGGTTGGCCAATGTGGTGTTGGTCCGTAAGACCAACGGGAGCTGGAGAATGTGCATAGATTTCACCACCTTAACAAGGCATGCCCTAAGGATAGCTTTCCCCTGCCCGGATCGATCAACTGGTGGACGCTACATCCGGCCATGAGGTCCTTAGCTTCATGGATGCTTTCTCCGGATACAACCAGATCCGGATGAATCCGGCGGATGAAGAAGCTACCTCCTTTATAACTGAGAAGGGGTTATACTGCTACAGGGTAATGCCTTTCGGGCTAAAGAACGCGGGAGCCACCTACCAGAGGCTGATGAACAAGGTCTTCGAAGGCCAGATAGGACGCAACATGGAAGTGTACGTGGATGACATGTTGACAAAAAGCGTTCACGCCACTGACCATATCGCGGACCTAACGGAGACTTTTGACAACCTTCGTCGGTACCAGATGAAGCTGAACCCACGTAAGTGTGCATTCGGGGTAACAGCCGAAAATTCTTGGGTTTCATGGTAACTCGGAGGGGGATCGAAGCAAACCCGGACAAAGTCCAAGCCATCTTGGACATGAGGCCTCCGCCAACAAGAAGGAAATACAGCGCCTGACGGGAAGGGTGGCCGCCTTAAGCCGCTTCCTGTCCAAGTCCGCTGAAAGGTGCCTACCTTTCTTCAAGGCGCTTCGCAGAGTCAATGAATTTGAATGGACGAAAGAATGCCAGGAGGCGTTCGAAGGGTTAAAGGAATTCTTATCTACCCCGCCGCTGCTAGCCAAGCCAACGAGTGGAGAAGAACTCCTTCTATACCTCGCAGCCTCTCCTGAAGCCGTTAGTTCTGTGCTATCCGCATGGACACCAATGGCATGCAAAGGCCAGTATACTACACAAGCAAGGTACTCCACGATGCAGAGACCTGATACTCAAATATGGAAAAGATTATTTTTGCATTGATCGTGTCTGCCCAGCGCCTGCGGCCATACTTCCAAGCCCACCCGATCGCGGTGATCACAGACCAACCTCTGAAGATGGTTCTTGCTTGTCCGGATACTTCCGGCCGGCTGGCAAGGTGGGCCCTTAAGTTGGGGGAGTTCGATCTGTCTTTTTGCCCCCGGTCGGCCATGAAGTCTCAAGTCTTGGTGGATTTTTTGGTCAAATGCACTTGGGGAGATGAGCAACCTAAAGAACCTCCTACAGACACTCAGCCCCTTGAAACCAGTGATGATGAATGGGTCCTCCATGTAGACGGGGCATCGAATTCTCAAGGGAGCGGAGCAGGCCTCATTTTGGCCAACTCGGATGGAGTAGTAACCAAGTGTGCACTTCGCTTCCTCTTTTCAGCCACTAATAATCAGGCAGAGTATGAAGCTTTGTTGTCCAGGATGAGATTGGCTCAAGAACTTGGGGTGAAATGCCTTAGGGCGTTCACCGACTCCCAATTGGTCGCTGGCCAAATCGCAAGGGAATATGAAGCAAGGGATCCCATCATGTCCCGCTATTTAAGCATGGTGCAATCGCTAGCTACTTCCTTGGCTCACTTTAGTGTCACCTACATCCCCCGACAGGAGAATGCTAGAGCCGACACCTTATCCCACCTTGCCACCTCCGCTGAAGGGATGTTGGGAAGAGCTTATGTGGAGCACTTAGAAGCCCCGAGTATTGACGTATCAAGAGAAACTCTACCAGTGGAGCAGGAGCCCTCCTGGATGGACGCCTACATCCGGTACGTTACCGAGGGTACCCTCCTAGAAGACCCTGCCGAAGCCAGGAAACTTAAAAGACGGCCCCAAAGTTTTTCATAATGGAGGGAAAGCTCTACCGGAGGTCGTTCTCGTATCCAGTCCTCAGGTGTGTCGGTCCCACCGAAGCCAGTTATATTCTGCGGGAGATACATGAAGGTATATGTGGAAGCCATCTGGGGGGCAGGGCTCTTGCATATAAAGCCCTACGGCAGGGGTATTACTGGCTGACAATGAAGGAGGACGCATCTGAACTTGTCAAGAGGTGCGACAGCTGCCAGTGCCATGCCAACATTCAACATCAACCGGCGTCCCAGCTGACCCCCTGGCTGCACCCTGGCCCTTCGCATAGTGGGGGATGAACATCCTGGACCGTTCCCTCCAGCCTCCGGACAACGCAAGTTCCTCATGGTGGCCGTCGACCATTTCACCAAGTGGATCGAGGCGGAGGCTCTCGCTAAAATCACGGAGGTCAAAATAAGGACTTTCTTCTGGAAGTCTATGGTGTGCCGGTTCGGGCTACCGCACACCATTGTTACTGACAACGGCCGACAGTTTGACAACACGGCCTTCCGGGAATTCTGCGAGGGCCTAGGCATCCATCATCAATTCACCTCCGTGGGGCACCCCAAACCAACGGTGCAGCTGAGGTGACCAATCGCATCATCCTCCAAGGACTCAGGGCTCGGCTAGATAGCTGCAAAGGGCGCTGGTGGAGGAACTCCCCATTGTACTGTGGGCCTACCACACGATGCTGCGAGCCCCTACTGGGGAAACTCCTTTCAGCCTGGTCTTTGGGACCGAAGCGGTCATCCCAGTGGAGATAGGAGTTCCCAGCCCCCTGACGGAATTAAACCACAAAGAAAGCAACTCAAACCAGCTGCGAGCCAATCTAGATCTGTGGAAGAATTGTGAGACCAAGCACAACTTCGCATGGCAGCGTTCCATCAGCGAGCGGCCAAGTACTACAATGCTCGGGTGCCAAGACATTCGCTCCGGAGATCTCGTTCTGCAAAGAGCTGAAGTATCAAAGCCAACAGAGGGGGGCAAGCTGGCACCAAAATTGGAAGGACCATACCGTGTCAAGGAGGTGCTTCACCATGGGGCGTACAAAGTTGAAGAGCTAGATGGGAAACCGCTTCCTCGCACCTGGAACGCGACAATTTACACCGGTATTACCAGTAGGATGCTATCGTCATTAATTTGAATCTATTTGATAAATGAACGTTCAATATGTTCACTTATTTTCGAATGAGTATGTTCAGCAATCAAAAGACAGGCTCCACGTCGGCAAACAAAAGACCGGTTCCGCACCGGCAACAAAAGATCGGTTCCACACCGGCAACAAAGACCGGCTCCGCGTCGGCACAAAAGACCGGCTCCGCGTCGGCACAAAAGATCGGCTCTCGCAAACAAAAGACCAATTCTGCACCGGCAACAAAGACCGGCTCCACGTCGGTACAAAAGACCGGCTCCGCGTCGATATAAAAGACCGGTTTCGTACCGGCAACAAAAGACCGGTTCCGCACCGGCAATAAAGACCGGCTCCGCATCGGCACAAAAGACCGGCTCCGCATCGGCAAACAAAAGACTGGCTCCGCATCGGCAAACAAAAGACCGGCTCCGCATCGGCACAAAAGACCGGCTCCGCATCGGCAAACAAAAGACCGGTTCCGCACCGGCAACAAAAGATCGGTTCCGCACCGGCAACAAAGACCAGCTCCACATCGGCACAAAAGACCGGCTCCGCATCGGCAAACAAAAGACCGCCTCCACGTCGGCACAAAAGACCGGCTCCGCATCGGCAAACAAAAGACCGGTTCCGCACCGGCAACAAAAGACCGTTCTGCACCGGCAACAAAGACCGGCTCCATGTCGGCACAAAAGACCGGCTCTGCGTCGGCACAAAAGACCGGCTCCGCGTCGGCAAATAAAAGACGGTTCCGCACCGACACAAAAGACCGGCTCCGCGTCGGCATAAAAGACCGGCTCCGCATCGGCATAAAAGACCGGCTCCGCACGGCAACAAAGACGGTTCCACGTCGGCACAAAAGACCGGCTCTGCGTCAGCAAACAAAAGACCGGCTCCGCGTCGGCAAACAAAAGACCAGTTCCGCACCGGCAATAAAAGACCGATTCCGCACCGGCAACAAAGACCGGCTCCGCGTCGACAAAAGATCGGCTCCGCGTCGGCAAATAAAAGACCGACTCCGCATCGGCACAAAAGACCGGCTCCGCATCGGCAAACAAAAGACTGGCTCCGCATCGGCAAACAAAAGACCGGCTCCGTGTCGGCACAAAATACGGCTCCTCGCGTCGGCACAAAGCTGGCTCCTTGCGTCGGTAATTCGTGACAATGTTTTGGTGAACAGTCGCATTTCACCCAACCTATCTGACGAAGCACCATTGGTTGGTGATTCACGACAGCTTACACAACTAAAGTTGATTATAACCAAGGCACGCAGTGATGGTTAAAACTTTCATTGATGGATAAAAATGTTACAAAATTGCCGACCTGAGTCGGACTTAGAGCAATAAAAAAAAAAAAAAAACTAGAGCTACTAAGGGTTATTTGGGGCCGAGTCATCGTCTTCAGAGACGTCATCTGGCTGCAGCCCTTCAATGTCCTCTAGGTCGTAGAGTTCTTGGATTTTGGCCTTGCAATCTTGAAAGTCGGCATTATAAGCAAACGCCGATGATTCGGCTAGCTCCTTATCAAAGGCTTTAGATTTTCTGAAAGCCTCTACGGCCTCTGTAGCTCTTTTCTCCGCCTCAAGGGCTCTCTGCTTGGACTCGATGGCCTCCCTCTTGGCCTTAGTCACCGCCGCCTCCAAATCGACAACCTTGGTGTCGGACTGGCGGGTGGCCTCTTTGGCTGCTTCTATTTCAATGGAGGCAGAATCGAATCGAGTCTTCAAGATGCACATTTCCGATTCCACCACCTTCAGCCTCTCCTCGGCCATCCTCTGCTTTTCTTCGGCCACCTGAGCGTTATCCAGCTCATTGGCTGCCTGACGCTGGGCAACTTTTAGCGCATACTCGGCCTTCTCGGCTCTCAGCCGGATGGTATCAACTTCACTCTTTAGGGTGGCCCGGGTGTCCTCCAAAGCCATTTCCGCCTTTTTTGCCCTGGCTTGGAGTGATAACATCTCCTCCCGCGCCTGGTCGATAGCAGTATCACTCAGGGTCCAAAGATTCTTCATGGCGATCAGAGAGTTCAATGCCTAAAGGGAATGTCGATAGTAAAAAGCAAAACAAAACAAATGAAACCAAGAGGAAAAGCGATAATGGAGCAGAGGCTCACCCAGAGATGTGCCACAGACGCCTCGCGGAAGAAGGTGGCTCTCCCTTGATGCCGGAGAAACTCTTGCACCTCCACCACAGATGCTTCATCTAGGGCCCGCTCGGCCCAACGGCTGTGGTTAGCCAACAGTGATTGGAAGGAAGCGTCGACCCCTCCTTTCCCTTGGCACGGGGTCCGCGGAGGCGGATCCCGTCTTGACTCTGCTACACCTGGTCCCTTGACTGGTGAAGGTGCTTTGGTTGTTGTCCCTACGGGGGGCAGGGTAGCTATGGGAGTCAGTCCAATTGCTGCAGGAATTTTCTCCGTCTCCATGGCCTCGGGCAGGGGTGACGGCGCTCTTGCGACCTGCTCAGGGGGATCGAGCAGGATGACAGGAGGAGCTGAGCTGAAGATCTCCCTTCCATTTGGCTCCGCCCTACACTCTCATCGGCCTCGGCCCTTACTGTATCCATCTTGGCGGGCTCGTCAGCTTGGGCTCTGGCCGCCTCTCTAATGTGCCGTTTAGCGTCGGCTTCCCCAGCGTCGGCCCTTTTAAGGTCGCCCTTCTTCAAAATCTTGGCGCGCAGGGGCTTCACAACTTCAGCCCCTTCGGCATTGGCCCTTCTCGTGTCGGCTCTCCCCGCTTCAGTCCTCTTGGGGATTTTGGCAATGGCCCTTCTCTCGGCAAGGGACTCATTCCCCGTAGCCTTCCTTTTCCTAGTAGCGGCCTGCCTGAGTTCGCGAAGAGAGGGCACCATCCCTATAAAGGCGGAAGATTATTTTAAAAAAAAAAAAAAAAAAAAAAAAAAGAAGAAAAGAAGAGAAGGGGAAAAAAGAAAAGAGAAGGCGAGTGATCTAATGCTCACCACTCGAAGGAATTAAACCGGCGAGATGAAGGTTTTCCTCGGCCAAAAGCTTATTGCACCGAGGGATATCGGCAGTCAGAAGCTGCCCAAATGCCATCCGATCTCTTGGAAGGATGGAGGAATCCCTATTGGCATCAATGTTGGGTATCCCCTAGCTTCCGCGCACCCCGCCGATATCAGCAAAAAGAATTTGTCCTTCCACCCTTTGACGGAGGTGGGAAGGCACAATTTGAGGATCCTATTGGACCTAGGGGTGAAGGACCACCAACCTGATTGCTTGCGGAGGGTATAAAAACTGCGGAATAGGGAGATGCTGGCCTCTATGCCTTTCAGGTGACAGAGAACCAGAAAGCCGACAATGGTTCGGATCGAATTAGGAACTAACTGAGAAGGGGTTAGAGAGTATCGGTCAGAAGATTGAGGATGAAAGGATGGATAGGTAACCGAAGTCCGGCCTTAAAGAAGGCTCCATACAAGGTGACTCTTCCGGAACGGGAAGAGGTTACCCTATCATTGGGAGCAGGGTAGAACAAGCGAAGGTCCGACGGAAAGCTATATTTGGCTTTCAGGTTTACTACGTCTTGAGCAGACATAGCGGAAGCAGTCCCTTCGGGGGACTCCTTGACGACACTAGAAGGACCGGCAACCGTCGGATGGCCCCGGACGGAAATCCGCCCGCCGGTCGGATGACTCCTGGCTAAGGGGCGATTGACCGGCCGTTGCTCCGGCAAGGAGTGATTGGAGGAGGGGGTAGACCACTGGCTTGGTAAGGATGCGGAAGCTTGAGAAGGGTTGGGGGAACCCCCCCAGGAATCAGAGATGGAACAAGAAGGCGATGAAGCCATGGAGACTAACCTGGAAAACTTGAGCTAGAATCGAAGGAGCACGAGGGGAGAACGAACACGGGAGACGAACGGACGCTTGCGGACTCAAAAGGGAGGATGGGAGGATAAGGACGATTTTTTTCCCTTTATAACTCCATTTCAAATCACCCCACGATCGTTCGATCTGACTACGCATCCGCCTTGAATTGGAAGGCGCTTCGACGGCCTACAAGCGCGAAAAACACGAAAAGCTCCACCAATAAAAAGGAGGGCATTGGCCTTATCACAATGATGACGCTCGCCTTTTGTGACTCATCGCTCGAGGGAAATCCTTTCCAATCCCAACAACAGGGACAAGCGAAATGATGGCGCGAAAATCGGCCGCCCAGAGGATATTAACACCCCTTTCGCGGGTGATTGTGCGCTCACCCATCTCAGGGGCGGGGGGGCATCTGATACGGCTGGCCGTTTCCTCTGGGTAGTATTATCTTTTGCATGATTTCTGAAAGTAATGATGTGACAGCAAAACCTAGAAATGGAATTCCAGTGCCGGCCTCCAGCGTCGGCCTCTAGCTCAGCCTCCAGCATCGGCCTCCAGCGCTGGACTTAGGCTCTGGCCTCCAGCGCTGGACTTAGGCTCCGGCCTCCAGCATCGGCCTCCAGCTGGACGTAGGCTCCAGCCTCCAGCGTCGGTCTCCAGCGCTGGGCTCCGACCTCCAGCGTGGACTTAGGCTCCGGCCTCCAGCGTCGGCCTCCAGCGTCGGCCTCCAGTGCTGGACTTAGGCCCCGACCTCCAGCGTCGCCTCCAGTGCTGGACTTAGGCTCCGGCCTCCAGCGTCGGCCTCCAGCACTGGACTTTAGCTCGGCTTCCAGCGTCGGCCCCCAGTGCTTTTTTGCATGCACAATGACCAGTCTCGTACAACAGATCCTGTGATTCAAGGTCTATTGCCGTGCACTTCGTTCACTGGAATCATGGGCAAGTGTTAGCTCGATTAGCAGTTACCGCTACAAGCGGCCCTCATCCAGCAACGGCTTAACCACTTGCGTTCGGTGAAACTTATCCTAATGAGGAAGATTCACGGTTCCAACGGAATGAGATAAACGGGACCCCAGACAGGTATAAAAAGAGGACCCGAGCTCAATGCTAGGGGGAGCTCTCTCTCTCTTTCTCTCTCTCTTTCAAGTTCTATTAATATACAACATTCCTGTTCTACAACCCACTGACTTGGGCATCGGAGGGTCCCCACCGGAACCACCGGTCCAGACTTTTTGCAGGCTTTGGAAGGAAGACGGCGACCTTTCTGCATCCTCGAAGGCCTGCGGAGATCTCATCTTACCCGACGTTCGTCGCAAGTGATTTGGCAGCAATAATCGCCGATCAGGATCATGGCTTGGATCGATCGCAACCATCGGATCAACGCCGATCGGATTGATTGCAACGGTCCAAGATCGATCGTCGCCGATCGGGATCATGGCTTGGATCGATCACAACCATCGGATCATCCACGTTCAGATTGTTCATGATGTACGAGATCGATCGTCGCCGATCGGGATCATTGCTTGGATCAATCGCAACCATCGGATCGTCGCGAACGGATTGATCGCACCGGTCTGAGATCGATTGTCGCTGATCGGGATCATGGCATGGATCGATCGCAACCGTCAGATCATCACCGATCGGATTGATCGCACCGATCTGAGATCGATCGGGATCATGGCTTGGATCGATCGCAACCGTCGGATCGTTGACGATCGGATTGATCGCAACGGTCCGAGATCGATCGTCGCCGATCGGGATCATTGCTTGGATCGATCGCAACCATCGGATCGTCCGAATGGATTGATCCCATCGGTCCGAGATCGATCGTCACTGATCGGGATCATGGCATGGATCGATCGCAACCATCATATCGTCGCCGATCGATTGATCGCACCGGTCCGAGATCAATCATCGCAGATCGAGATCATGGCTTGGATCGATCTTAACCGTTGGATCATCCCCGATCAGATTGATCGCACCGGTCCGAGATCGATTATCGCCGATCGAGATCATGGCTTGGATCGATCACAACCGTCGAATCGTTGTTGATCGGATTGATCGCACCGATCCGAGACCGATCATCGCCGATCAGGATCATGGCTGGGATCGATCGCAACCGTTGGATCATCGACAAACGGATTGATCACATCGGTCCGAGATCGATCATCGCCAATCGGGATCATGGCTTGGATCGATCGCAACCATCGAATCGTCGCCATCGGTATGATCGCAACAGTCCGAGATCGATCGTCGCGATCGGGATCATGGCCTGGATCGATCGCAACCATCGGATCATTGACGATCGGATTGTTTGCAACGGTCTGAGATCGATCGTCGCCGATCGAAATCATGGCTTAGATCGATCGCAACCATCGGATCGTCGATGATTGGATTGATCGCAATGGTCCGAGATCAATCGTCACGATCGGGATCATTGCTTGGATTGATCGCAACCATCGGATCGTTGCCAAATGGATTGATCGCACCGGTCCGAGATCGATCGTCGCTGATCAGGATCGTGGCATGGATCGATCACAACCGTCGATCATCGCCGATCGGATTGATCGCACCAGTCCGAGAACGATCATCGCCGATCGGATCATGGCTTGCATCGATCGCAACCGAAGATCGTCGCCGATTGGAATGATCGCATCGGTCGGAGATCGATCGTCGTCGATCAGGATCATGGCTTGGATCGATCGCAACCGTCGACCGTCGCCGATCGGATTGTTCGCAATAGTCGTCGAACGATCGTCGCTGATCGGGATCATGGCTTGGATCGATCGCTACAGTTAGATCATCACCGATCGGAGGATCGCAACGGTTTGTGATTGATCGTCGCCGATCAGGATCATGGCTTGGATCGATCTCAACAGTCGGATTGTCACCGATCGGATCGATCGCACATGTCCGAGATCGATAGTTGCCGATCGAGATCATGGCTTGGATCGATCGCAACCGTCGGATCGTCGCCAATCAGATTGATCGCAATGGTCGGAGATCGATCAATGCTGATCGGGATCATGGCTTAGATCGATCACTACAGTCGGTTCATCGCCGATTGGATGATCGCAATGGTCCGAGATCGATCGTCGCCGATCGGGATCATGGCTTGGATCGATCACAACCGTTGGATCATCGCTGATTGGATCGATCGCACCGGTCCAAGATCAATCGTCGCCGATCGGGATCACAGCTTGGATCGATTGCAACCGTAGGATCGTCGCCGATCGGATTGATCGCATCGGTCCGAGATCGATCGTCCCCGATCGGGATCAGGGCTTGGATCGATCGCAACCGTCAGATCATGCGATCAGATTGATTGCAACGGTCCGAGATCGATCGTCACCGATCGGGATCAGGGCTTGGATCGATCGCAACCGTCGGATCGTCACCGATCGGATTGATTGCAGTGGTCCGAGATCGATCGTCGCGATCGGTATCATGGCTTGGATCGATCGCAACCATCGAATCGTCGCCGATCGGATTGATCGCAATAGTCCGAGATCGATCGTCGCCGATCAGGATCATGGCTTGGATCGATCGCAACCATCGGATCGTCGATGATCGATTGTTCGCAACGGTCCAAGATCGATCAGGATCATGGCTTGGATCGAACGCAACCGTCGATCATCGTGATCGAATTGATCGCAATGGTCCAGATTCATCGTCGCCGATCGGGATCATTGCTTGGATCGATCGCAACCATCGGATCGTCGCTGAACGGATTGATCGCACCGGTTCGAGATCGATCATCACTGATTGGGATCATGGCATGGATTGATCGCAACCGTTGGATCATCGTCGATCGGATTGATCACACCAGTCCGAGATCGATCGTCGCTGATCAGGATCATCGCTTGCATCGATCGCAATAGTCGGATCGTCGCCGATCGAAATGATCGCAACGGCCTGAGATCGATCATCATCGATCGGGATCAGGGCTTGATAGATCGCAACCGTTGGATCATCGACGATCGGATTGATCGCAACGGCCCGAGATCGATCATCGCCGATCGGGATCATGGCTTGGATCAATCGCAACTGTCGGATCATCGACGATCGGATTGATCGCAACAGTTCGAGATCGATCATCGCCGATCGGGATCATGGCTTGGATCGATCGCAAACATCGTATCATCATCGATCGATTGATCACACCGGTCCGAGATCGATCGCAACCGTCGGATCGTCGATGATCGGATTGATCGCAATGGTCCGAGATCGATCATAGCCGATCGGGATCATTGCTTGGATCGATCGCAACCATTGGATCGTCGCCAAACGGATTGATCGCACCGGTCCGAGATCGATCGTCGTGATCGGGATCATGGCATGGATCGATCGCAACCGTCGGATCATCGCCGATCGGATTGATCGCACCAGTACAGAACGATGTCGCCGATCGGGATCATGGCTTGCATCGATCGCAATCGACGGATCGTCGCCGATCGAATGATCGCAATGGTCGAGATCGATCGTCGCTGATCGGGATCATGGCTTGGATCGATCGCTACAGTCGGATCATCGCCAATCGGATGATCGCAACGGTCTGAGATCGATCGATGCTGGTCGAGATCATGGCTTGGATCGATCACAATGTCGGATTGTCGCCGATCGATCGATCGCACTGGTACAAGATTGATCATTGCCGATCGGGATCATGGCTTGGAACAATCGCAACCGTCGGATCTTCGCCGATCGGATTGAACGCACCGGTCCGAGATCGATCGTTGCCGATCGAGATCATGGCTTGGATCGATCACAACCGTCGATCGTCGTCGATCAGATTGATCGCACCAGTCTGAGATCGATCATCGCCGATTAGGATCATGGCTTGGATCGATCGCAACCGTCGGATCGTCGACGAACGGATTAATCACATCAGTCTGAGATGGCTTGGATCGATCGCAACCGTCGGACCGTCGCCAATCGGATTGATCGCAATGGTCGATGATCGATCGTCGCCGATCGAGATCATGGCTTGGATCGATCGCTACAATTGGATCATCGCCGATCAAAGGATCGCAACTATCCATGATTGATCGTCGCCGATTGGGATCATAGCTTGGATCGATTGCGACCATCGGATCGTCGCCGATCGAATTGATCGCAACGGTCCAAGATCGATCGTCGCCGATCCGATCATGGCTTGGATTGATCGCAACCGTCGGATCGTTGCCGATCAGATCGATCGCAACGGTCGGAGATCGATCATCGTCGATCGGGATCGGGCTTGGATCGATCGCAATCATCGGATCGTCGTCGATTGGATCGATCGCAACGATCGAAGATCGATCATCACCGATTAGGATCATGGCTTAGGATCGATCGATACAGTCGGATCGTCACCGATCGGATGATCGCAACGGTCCAAGATCGATCGTCGCCGATCGGGATCATGGCTTGGATCGATCGCAACCGTTGGTCGTCGCCGATCAGATCGATTGCACTGGTCCGAGATTGATCATCGCCGATCGAGATCATGGCTTGGATTGATCGCAACTGTTGGCCCAGATGACAGCCCAAGAGGGGGGTGTATTGGGTTCTTTAAAAAATTTAACCTCTTAAAAAAAATGTTTGCTTAAGATGAATGAAAGTAAATGCAATGCAAATATAAAGCACAATCAATAAGATAGAGATAGAGATAGAGACAATAGAAGCACGACAAACACAAAGATTTTATAGTGGTTCGGTGTATCCAACACCTACGTCCACTCCCAAGATCCACTTGGGTCCACACTATAATCTCCTTGATTACAGCCGAATTGTTTTACAAGTTCACAACCCAAACTTGTTGTTTTATCCGGGATCACAACGAACCCAGCCGGTTTTTCGGGCTCACCAGCACACAACCCTAAACTCAAGCTATTCTAGCTTAACCCGAGGTATACAACCTCCACTAGTTCAATCCCCTTGATTGAACTAAGCACAAACAAAAAGAATATAGTTTTTCAAAGATACACAGCTCCTCAATGAGCAAATATTCAAGAATAAGTAAACAAGTTTAAAAAAGCCTGATTTGAAGTTGTTTGGCTTTGAGCTTTTCTTCTTTTCCTCTTCTCCTTTGAATGATGAATCAAGCCTCAGCTTTAATCCCTTACAGTCGTTGCAGTTGAGAAGATTGGAAATGGAAGAAACTGAGCTTTTACTTCAATTTGGGAAATCCATCGATTTTTGATTTGAGACGCCTTGGATTCCTCTTTGAGCTTTTTGGAGTGGAAGGATTTGAGTTTGAAGGATTTTCTCTTGGATTTCAGGCTCAGGGTTTCTCGGATTTTTGATTTGAAATATTTCTATTTTTTCTTTTTTTTCTCCTCTTTTTCAAATGGGTGTTTTTTCCCTTTTTATAGATTTTCTTCAATCCATTTTTGGGATGAAACTAGCCGTTGGAGTGTACCTGGAAACAAAATATATCCGTTAGAAATTAGGTAAAATGGAAATATTACCGTTAGAGCTGATCTGGCATTTTAAATTTTTGTCCCAGTCAGGTTGGAGTCGGCTCCAACTTTTTAGGTGTCGGCTCCAGATCGTTTTACCAAAAATAGAAATTTCCGAGTTCGTTGAGGAGTTGGCTCCGAAAAAGTAAGTGTCGGCTCGCCATCGTCAGGTGTCGGCGGCTCCCGAATTCTGTAGGTGTCGACTCCAGGATGCTCAAAAAATAAACGTTCTGTCCCCGCATCGGAGTCGGCTCCAGACATTGTAAGTGTCGACTCTGAAACTCTAGGTGTCGGCTCCGAAACTCTAGGTGTCGGCTCCGGAATGTATCAAAAATCAGATTAAAATTGAATTGGCCATGGGGTCGGCTCCAGTCTAGGTGTCGACTCCAAGCTCTGAAACTTTGAAATCTCTGATTTGTATTTGTTTCAAAATTAATTTCTTAATTCCTTTAAATTGATCAAATAAATTTAGTCCTGAAACACTTATAAAATCCATTAGTAATCAAATAAATATACTCAATTCCTTTATTAATCATCAAAATCAATAAATGGATCAACAATCTCCTCCTTTTTGATGATTATAAAAACATTGAGTATATGCATAAAATTCTTAACTTAAAAAAAATCATCAAGGAAGTGATCTTCACGAGTAAGCTCCCCTGAATAAGGTAGCTCCCCCTATGAAGTTCAAATTATTCTTCCTCTTACTTTACATATTTGGTACTTAATATTTCTTCATGCATAGTCAAATCACCTTGATTATTAATCCACATCAATTAAATAACTCAATATCATATTAATCAATTAACTTCATTAATGTTTTCATATTAATCAATTAAATAACTTTCTCCCCCTTTAATGCAATTAACAATATAACTTTCTCCCTCTTAATGCATATACAACCATAATTTTCTCCCCCTTTTTTGTAATCAACAAAAAGGTAAAGAATATTTCACATTGTATCAAAAGATAATTTTCATTGCATCAAAAGATAATTTCATTTCAACAAAAGTCAAGTATTACATCAAAATATTCATTCATCAAAATATAGCCTTCATTACATCAACACATAAACTTCATTACATCAAAATGTAAACTACATTTCATCAAAATTAAACATTCATTACATCAAAAGTTCTTCCTCACTATTCTTGTTAAATGATCTACAATATTTTTCATTCCATCACATTGAAGCTTAACATAGTCTTTAAGTCTCTCATCAACAAATGTGCAAGCTGTTAAGATTTTATCTTGAAGTTCGGCGTTGCACCTTGAATAAGTTTCACTATCTCCACAAATCTCTTAAGTTCTTCAAAGATATTCTTCAAATCACCACTTAAAGATTCTGTAGAGGAGTTGAGAGTTGATTCAATCTTTGCAATCCGATCATCAAGTGAATAAAGTGATTCTTTTATATTCATGAATTGACTGTCAAACTCATCCTTCTGAGCAGCAAACAGACTTTTTAATTGCTCCATTTGAAGGTCTGAGAATCCAGCCGAAGAAGTGGATGGTTGATCATTAACATGTGCAGGTGCAGGAGCAGGAGCAGGAATGGGACTCCTAGGCTGTGGAGAAGGAACCCTAACTGATGGTCCAACCTTGCAAGGCTCAGAAACTCTCGGCACAGGGCTCTCTCACCAAGGTGTCCTTTCCTATCCCACTGTCCATTCACTTTAGCAAAACCCATCCGATGCAATGTTGCCAAACTATAGTAGTCGGTGTGCCTCAGGTTCTTAGATGGTTCATTCTCTTGAATTACAACCCCTTGGCTCCTAAATACCATAGTAAGTACCATGCCATACGGTAGGGATGACCTTCTCTTCCCTCTAGCTTCCGCCATATAAAAAATCATCATAGCTGCAAGGTTGATTGGCTGTCCAGTCAGAACACTATCCATAACTACAATGTCTCGCTCCGAGACATACTCAAACCGACCGGTCTTCGGAAATAAAATTATACTGCAAATATTGTGTAATAATCTCAATTCTAAAGGTAATTGATTAGCTCTTATCTCCTCAGACTCAGTCACTTCCCTTCCTAACATCCTTGAAAGAGCCGCTGACCTATCATTGTACATGTCAGCTGCTAAACCGGTAATTAGGATGCTAAGGAGGTTTCCAAGCTTTTGAAAGGTAAGGTGAATCCTCTTATTTCTTACTGAGCTAACTAAACCGCCATCACCTCTAGCCAAATTAAAATAAAATTCTTTCACTAAGGCTGGATAAGTGGGAACATCAAGAGAGCAAAGCTTATCCCAGCCCATTTCTTTTAATTGCCTACCGATTGAGAAGCCCTCGGTTTCAAACAGATCAAAATCAATCTTTCTCCCCATTGTGATAACCCTCCCGGCTAAGGTATCTACCTGAGTGGAAGAAGTGTTGGGGTTGTCTGAATCCGTGGACGAATCACTGCTTGGAGTCGGCTCACGAGCGGGACGACGTGCGGACCATTTTCCCGTGGTTACCGGCGCTCTAATCACTGATTCCCTCCTTTTGGGTGCCATTAGATCTTTGGAAAGATTTGATTTGGATGGAATTTGAGGTGGGGAAGTTTTGGAAGAATTTTGGAGGAGTTTGGTTAGGATTTGAGAAGTTATGAAATGATGAGGTGTTGACTCTGCCCTAATAAATCAACTTTGGAATCCCAGGTGTCGACTCCCGCAAAGTCAGGTGTCGACTCCAAATCGCTAACACAGTTAGCGCTCGAACTGGAGTCGGCTCCACTTATACGGGTGTCGGCTCCAAGGTCAAGGACCGAGAGCGACACAGTCAGAGGTGTCGACTCCTCATTCTGAGGTGTCGACTCTAAAGACAGTTTCAGAAAAAAATTGAGATTCAAATGACTGAAACTTGTCAAAAAGAGTTCAATAAAAATTTCAAAAAATCTCTGAAATATCAAGGATCAAATAGCTCAAATGACTAGATAATTTGTCCTTAAAATTGTGAGAGGATTTTCAAGAAATTTATAGAAATCTAGATTCTCATTCCTTAGGGTTTCAAAATTACTCTAAAGGGTCACATATTCCTAATTCACCTCTAAGATAACAAAATCTCTCTTCATTCAAGGGTTTTGTAAATATGTCAGCTAATTGTTCCTCTGTATTAACATATTCAAGACAGATTTCATTATTAGCTACATGTTCTCTTATGAAATGATATCTAATTTCAATGTGTTTTGTTCTTGAATGTTGAATTGGATTTTTAGTCAAATTTATTGCACTCGTGTTATCACATCTAATTGGTGTTTTATCAAGGGTTATGCCATAATCTTCAAGTTGCCTCTTAATCCAAAGGATTTGAGCACAGCAACTTCCAGCTGCAACATACTCTGCTTCAGCAGTAGATAATGCAACCGAATTTTGCTTTTTGCTAAACTAAGAGATTAAGTTGCATCCTAAGAACTGACATTCTCCACTTGTGCTTTTTCTATCTAATTTATATCCAGCATAGTCAGAATCAGAATATGCAATTAAATTTAATGTTGAGTCTCTAAAATACCATAAGCCTACATTTTTAGTTCCACTTAAATATCTTAAAATTCTTTTTACAGCAATTAAGTGTGATTCTTTATTCAGATTGAAATCTAGCACATAAACATACTGCAAACATAATATCTGGTCTACTAGCAGTTAAGTAAAGAAGAGATCCAATCATACCTCTATAATGTTTTTGATCTACTTTCTTACCATCTTCATCTTTGTCCAATTTGCATGAAGGACTCATAGGAGTACCAATTGGCTTGATTGACTCAATTTCAAACTTCTTGAGCAGTTCTTTTATGTATTTGGCTTGATTGATGAAAATTCCTTCTTTGCTTTGTTTGATTTGAAGTCCTAGGAAGAAGTTGAGTTCTCCCATCATACTCATTTCAAACTCACCCTGCATCAACTTAGCAAATTCTTGACATAACAAGTTGTTAGTAGCACCGAATACAATATCATCGACATATATTTGTACTACTAATAAATCTTTATCTTTTTTTAAAAATAATGTTTTATCAACATTTCCTCTTACAAAATTATTTTCAATTAAAAATTTACTTAACCTTTCATACCAAGCTTTAGGTGCCTGTTTCAAACCATATAGTGCTTTGTGTAATTTAAAAACATGATTTGAAATTCATGATCTTCAAAACCAGGTGGTTGTTCAACAAACAGTTCCTCATTTATAATCCGTTTAAAAATGCACTTTTAACATCCATTTGAAATAAATTGATATGCATATGACATGCAAATGCAAGTAATAATCTAATTGCTTCAAGTCTAGCTACATGTGCAAAAGTTTCATCAAAATCAATTCCTTCTTCTTGATTATATCCTTTTGCAACTAATCTAGCTTTGTTTCTAATTACTATGCCATTTTCGTCTAATTTATTTCTAAATGCCCATTTTGATCCTATAACTGAATGATCTTTAGGTCTATCTACAAGAGTCCAAACATTATTCCTAGTAAATTGATTTAATTCTTCTTGCATAGCTAACATCCAATTATTATCTTTTTCTGCTTCTTCAATAGTTTTAGGTTTAATTTGAGATACAAATGCAAGATGATTATTGATGTTTCTCATTGATGATCTAGTTCTTACTCCTTGAGATGGATCACCTATAATTAATTCTCTTGGATGGCCATAGGCATATCTCCAATCTCTAGGTAGATATATATCATTATGATTTGCATCAACAACATCAACACTAGGAGAATCATTATCTTTAGCTTCTTGTTCATGATCTGAAGATACATCTATATTCAATTTTTCAATATCTCTTTCTAGAATGTTTGTATCTTCCTCATCATCAATCTTTTCAGAACTTGATGCTAAAGATTCATCAAAAATTACATGAATAGATTCTTCTACAATTAAGTTTCTCTTGTTAAATACTCTATAGGCTTTACTAGATGTTGAATATCCTAAGAAAATGCCTTCATCAGATTTTGCATCAAAATTTCCTAGATTATCTTTGCCATTATTATGAATGAAACACTTACAACCAAATGCATGAAAATAACTTATGTTTGGTTTTCTATTATTCCATAGTTCATAAGGTGTTTTCTTAATGATTGGCCTAATTAGAGCTCTATTAAGAATGTAGCACGCCGTGTTTATAGCTTCTGCCCAAAAATATTTTGGTAGGTTGCTTTCACATAGCATGGTACGGGCCATGCCTTCTAAGGTTCTATTTTTTCTTTCAACTACTCCATTTTGTTGTGGTGTTCTAGGTGCAGAGAAATTATGATGAATGCCATTTTCTATGCAAAAGTTTTCAAATAAATGATTTTCAAATTCAGTGCCATGATCACTTCTTAGAGACACTATGGTGTTGTTTTTCTTATTTGTGACATTCTTGAAGAATTTCAGAAATAATGGAAAGGTCTCATCCTTAAGAGCTAAAAATAATACCCAAGTGTATCTAGAATAATCATCTACAATCACAAGACCATATTTCTTTCCTCCTAGACTTGTGGTTCTAGTAGGTCCAAAAAGATCCATGTGAAGTAGTTCAAGAGGCCTAGAAGTGGAAACAATATTTTTAGTTTTGAAAGAATTTCTAGTTTGTTTTCCAAATTGACATACATCACAAATTTTATTATTTTCAAAATCTAGTTGTGGAAGTCCTTTTACTAAATCCATTCTAATTAATTTTGAAATAAGGTGTGTGCTTGCATGACCTAATCTACGATGCCACAGCCAACCAATCTCATTCATATTAGCATTATTAGCAACTAAGCAATGATTACTAGTAGACAAATTGTCTAAATCAATCAGGTATATATTGCCATTTCTATTTCCAATAAAAATAATGCTATTATCAATGGGATTAGAAACTGTGCATATAGAAGATTCAAATGATACTTTAAAACCTTTATCACATAATTGACTAATGCTAATTAAATTATGTTTCAAACCATTAACATATAAGACATTTTCAATATATGTGGAGGGAGTTATTTGAATGTTACCAAACCCCAAGATTTGGCCTTTGCCATTATCACCAAATGTAACTACTCCTCCTCTTTTGCTTTCAAGGGTGATGAATTGATCCTTGTCACCCGTCATGTGCCTTGAGCAGCCGCTATCGAGATACCACTTTCGCTTTGATCTTTTGGCCGCAAGACACTCCTGCAAAAATAATTAAGTCTTATATTTAGGTACCCAAGCCTTCTTGGGTCCTTCATGGTTAGTAGCATAAAACACTGTTCCTTTGGGAACCCATATCTTCTTTCCTTTATTATTTAACTTCTTGTCAATTTTCTTAAAATTGCATTCAAAAACTTTGTGTCCCTTCTTGTTACAGTAATGACATGTAACATTATCATTGTTTTGTTCCTTTCTAAAAAAGTTTTTGACAAATTTTTGCTTTAAGTTAGGTCTATAACCTAAACCAGCCTTATCATATATAGCTCTTTGATTACTTAACAATAAATTAAGTTTTTCAGAACTATAAGTGAATTTATCAACAATATTTTTATATTTATCAACTTCCTTCTTTAGTTTATCATTTTCATTGGAAATTGATTCTTTTTCTTTTAACATATTTTATTTTCAGATTTCAGCACTTTAGTTTTATTATTAAGATTTTCTTTTTTTTAATGAAAGCTAAATTTTGTTTTTCAAAAACTTATATTTCTTTTTCAAAACTTTGAAATCACCAACAAGTTCATTAAAAGCATCAAACAATTCATCAAAAGCAAAGTCATCACAAGGATTTTCGGAACTTACCTCACTGTCGTCGTTTGCCATAAAGCAAATGTTTGCAACTTCCTTTTGATCTTCATCTGAAGAAGATTCATCACTATCACTCCAGGTTGCAACATAGGCTTTCTTCTTCTTCCTAAAAGTCTTTTTCAGTTGAGGACAATCATATCTATAATGCCCCGTTTCTTACATTCATAGCAAATCAAGGGCTTTTTCTCTTTGTCCTTGTCCTTATCTTTTTCTTTTTCTCCTTCCATCTTAGCTCCAAATTTCTTTTTGTGGAAGGGTTTCTTTCTCCTCATGAATTTTTTGAATTTTCTTGCTAGAAGAGTTGTATCATCATCATCATCATTTTCACTACAGCTCTCCTCACTTTCAGCAGCCTTAAGAGCTATGGTCTTTTTCTTTTTCACATCCTCTTCTATGTGCTGCTTCATGGTCAATTCATGGGTCAATAGGGATCCTAGAAGCTCCTCTAAGGGTAAGGTATTGAGGTCCTTTGCTTCTTGGATTGCTGTCACCTTCGCTTCCCACGTTCTTGGAAGTGACCTGAGAATTTTACGAACAAGTTCAGAGTTAGAATATGTTTTGCCTAAACTTTTCAAACCATTTACAATATCAGTAAATCTAGTGTACATGCATGCTATAGTTTCAGTTTGTTCCATGCTAAATAATTCATATTTGTGCACTAGAATATTGATCTTAGATTCTTTAACTTGATTGGTACCCTCATGGGTAACCTCTAATCTATCCCAAATCTCCTTTGCGGAATTACATGTAGAGATTCTATTAAATTCATTAGCATCTAAAGAGCAATACAAGACATTCATGGCCTTAGCATTGAGCTGTGCCATTTTCTATCATTATCATTCCAATCTCTTTCGGGTTTAGGAACAATAGTGCCATCAATAATGTGTGTGGGTGTACTAGGTCCATTAGTTATAACACCCCATAATTCATAATCAGAAGCTTGAATGAATATCCTCATTCTTGCTTTTTAATATGAATAGTTGGAACCATTAAATAGGGGAGGTCTATTCGTAGAATGACCTTCGGCAAATGATCCAACATGAGCTACCATTTGGATCTTTAGCTCTTGATCGTGTGATCAAAATCTAATGAGCACTTGCTCTGATACCAATTGTTGGCCCAGATGACAGCCCAAGAGGGGGGGGGGGTGAATTGGGTTCTTTAAAAATTTAACCTCTTAAAAAAAATGTTTGCTTAAGTGAATGAAAGTAAATGCAATGCAAATATAAAGCACAATCAATAAGATAGAGATAGAGATAGAGATAATAAAGCACGACAAACACAAAGATTTTATAGTGGTTCGGTGTATCCAACACCTACGTCCACTCCCAAGATCCACTTGGGTCCACACTATAATCTCCTTGATTACAGCCGAGTTGATTTACAAGTTCACAACCCAAACTTGTTGTTTTACCCGGGATCACAATGAACCCAGCGATTTTTCGGGCTCACCAGCACACAACCCTAAACTCAAGCTATTCTAGCTTGACCCGAGGTATACAACTCCACTAGTTCAATCCCCTTGATTGAACTAGGCACAAACAAAAAGAATATAGTTTTTCAAAGATACACAGCTCCTCAATGAGCAAATATTCAAGAATAAGTAAACAAGTTTAGAAAAGCCTGATTTGAAGTTGTTTGGCTTTGAGCTTTTCTTCTTTTCTTCTTTTCCTCTTCTCCCTTTGGAATGATGAATCAAGCCTCAGCTTTAATCCCTTACAGTCATTGCAGTTGAGAAGATTGGAAATGGAAGAAACTGAGCTTTTACTTCAATTTGGAAAATCCACCGATTTTTGATTTGAGACGCCTTGGATTCCTCTTTGAGCTTTTTGGAGTGGAAGGATTTGAGTTTGAAGGATTTTCTCTTGGATTTCAGGCTCAGGATTTCTCAGATTTTTGATTTGAAATATTTCTATTTTTTTGTCTTTTTTTTCTCCTTTTTCAAATGGGTGTTTTCCCCCTTTTTATAGATTTTCTTCAATCCATTTTTGGGATGAAACTAGCGTTGGAGTGTACCTGGAAACAAAATATATCCATTAGAAATTAGGTAAAATGAAAATATTACCGTTAGAGCTGATCTGGCATTTTAAATTTCCATCCCAGTCAGGTTGGAGTCGGCTCCAACTTTTCAGGTGTCGCTCCAGATCGTTTTACCAAAATAGAAATTTCCGAGTTCGTTGAGGAGTCGGCTCCAAAAAAGTAAGTATCAGCTCCCGAATTCTATAGGTGTCGACTCCAGGATGCTCAAAAAATAAGCGTTCTATCCCCGCATCGGAGTCGGCTCCAGACACTGTAAGTGTCGACTCCGAAACTCTAGGTGTTGGCTCGAAACTCTAGGTGTCGGCTTCGAAACGTATCAAAAATCAGATTAAAATTGAATTGGTCATGGGGTCGGCTCCAGACTATCTAGTGTCGACTCCAACCTCTGAAACTTTGAAATCTTTGATTTGTATTTGTTTCAAAATTAATTTTTAATTCCTTTAAATTGATCAAATAAATTTTAGTCCTGAAACACTTATAAAATCCATTAGTAATCAAATAAATATACAATTCCTTTATTAATCATTAAAATCAATAAATGGATCAACAACAACCATTGGATCGTCGCCGATCGGATTTATCGCACCGGTCCGAGATCGATCGTCGTCGATCGGGATCATGGCTTGGATCGATCGCAACCGTCGAATCATTGTCGATCGAATTGATCGCACCGGTCCGAGATCAATCATCGCCGATCGGGATCATGGCTTGGATCGATCGCAACAGTCAGATCGTCGATGAACGGATTGATCACATCGGTCCGAGATCGATCGTCGCCGATCGGGATCATGGCTTGGATTGAATGCAACCATCGAACCATTGCCGATCGGATTGATCGCAACGGTCAAAGATCGATTGTCGTCGATCGGGATCATGGCTTGGATCGATCACTACAGTCGGATCATCGCCGAACGGAGGAGCGCAACGGTCCGTGATTGATCGTCGCCGATCGGGATCATGGCTTGGATCGATCGCGACCATCGGATCGTCACTGATCGGATTGATCGCAATGGTCCGAGATCAATCATCGTCGATCGGGATCATGGCTTGGGTCGATCGGGACCGTCGGATCATTGCCGATCCGATCGATCGCAATGGTTGGAGATCAATCATCACTGATCGGAATTATGGCTTGGATCGATCTCTATAGTTGGATCGTCACCGATCGGATGATCGCAACGGTCCAAGATCGATCGTCGCCGATTGGGATCATGGCTTGAATTGATCGCAACCGTCGGATCGTCACCGATTGGATCGATCGCACTGGTCCAAGATTGATCGTCGTCGATCGGGATAATGGCTTGGATCGATCGCAACCGTCGGATCGTCGCCGATCGAATTGAATGCACCAGTCCAAGATCGATGTTGTCGATCGAATCATGGCTTGGATCGATCGCAACCGTCGGATCATCGTCGATCGGATTGATCGCACCGGTCCAAGATCGATCGTCGCCGATCAGGATCATGGCTTGGATCGATCGCAACCGTCTGATCGTCGATGAACGGACTGATCACATCGGTCCGAGATCGATCATCGCTGATCGGGATCATGACTTGGATCGATCGCAACTATCGAACCGTCACCGATCAGATTGATCGCAACGGTCGGAGATCGATCGTCACCGATCGAGATCATGGCTTGGATCGATCTCTACAGTCGATGACGCTGATCGGAGGATCGCAACTATCCATGATTGATCGTCGCCGATCGGGATCATGGCTTGGATCGATCGCGATCGTCGGATCGTCGCCGATCGCAATGATCGCAACGGTCCGAGATCGATCGTCACCGATCAGGATCAGAGCTTGGATCGATCGCAACCGTTGGATCGTCAATGATCGGATTGATCGCAACGGTCCGAGATCGATCATCGCCAATCGGATCATGGCTTGGATCGATCGCAACCATCGGATCGTCGAACGATTGAATTGATCGCAACGGTCCGAGATCGATCGTCGCCGATCGGGATCATGGCTTAGATCGATCGCAACCGTCGGATCGTCGCCGATCGGATTGATCGCACGGTCCGAGATCGATCATCATCGATCGGGATCATGGCTTGGATCGATTGCAACCGTCGTATCATTGTCGATCGGATTGATCACACCGGTCCGAGATCGATCATCGCCGATCGAGATCATGGCTTGGATCGATCGCAACCATCGGATCTTCATCCGATCGGATTGATCGCAACGGTCCAAGATCGATCGTCGCAGATCGGATCATGGCTTGGATCAATCGCAACCGTCGGATCATCGCCGATCGGATTGATCGCAACGGTCCAAGATCGATCGTCGCCGATCGAGATCATGGCTTGGATCGATCGAAACTATCGGATCGTCGCCGATCGGATCGATCGCAACGGTTGGATATCGATCATCGCCGATCAGGATCATGGATTGGATCGATCACTACAGTCAATTGTCACCGATCGGATGATCGCAACGTCTGAGATCGATCGTCGACATCAGGATCATGGCTTGGATCGATCGCAACCGTCGGATCGTCGCATATCGGATCGATCGACTGGTCCGAGATTGATCATCGCCGATCGGGATCATGGCTTGGATCGATCACAACCGTCGGATCATCGTGGATCAGATTGATCGCACCAGTCCGAGATCGATCGTCGCTGATTGGGATCATGGCTTGGATCGATCGCAACCATCGGATCATCGTCGATCGATTGATCGCACAGGTCCGAGATCGATCATCGCCGATCAGGATCATGCTTGGATCGATCACAACCGTTTGATCGTCGATGAATAGATTGATCACATCGGTCCGAGATCGATCGTCGCCGATCGGGATCATGGCTTGGATCGATCGCACCGTCGGACCGTCACCGATCGGATTGATCGCAACGGTCGAAGATCGATCGTCGCCGATCGGGATCATGGCTTGGATCGATTGCTACAGTCGGATCGTCGCCGATCGAAGGATCGCAACGGTCCATGATTGATCATTACCGATCGGGATCATGGCTTGGATCGATCGCGACCATCGGATTGTCGCTGATCGGATTAAATCGCAACGGTCCAAGATCGATCGTCGCTGATCGGGATCAGGGCTTGGATCGATCGCAACCATCGGATAGTCGCCGATCAGATCGATCGCGACGGTCAGAGATCGATCATTGCTGATCGGGATCATGGCTTGGATCGATCGCTACAGTCGGATCATCACCAATCAGATGATCGCAATGGTCCAAGATCGATCATCGCCGATCAGGATCATGGCTTGGATCGATCGCAACCGTTAGATCATTGCCGATCGAATCGATCGCACTAGTCCAAGATTGATCATCGCTGATCGGGATCATGGCTTGGATCAATCGCAGTCGTCGGATCATCGCCGATCGGATTGATCGCACCAATCCAAGATCGATCGTCATCGATCGGGATCATTTCTTGGATCGATCGCAACCGTCAGATCGTCGTTGATTGAATTGATCACAACGGTCCGAGATCAATCATCGCCAATCGGGATCACCGATCGGATTGATCGCAACCGATGGATCGTCACCGATCGGATTGATCGCAACGGTCTGAGATCGATCGTCGCCGATCAGGATCAGCGCTTGGATTGATCGCAACTGTTGGATCGTCTCCGATCAGATTGATTGCAATAGTCCGAGATCGATCATCACCGATTGGGATCATGGCTTGGATCGATCGCAACTATCGGATCATCGCCGATCGGATTGATCGCAATGGTCTGAGATCGATCATTGTCGATCTGATAAGGCTTGGATCAATCACAACCGTCAGATCGTCGATGATCGGATTGATCGTAACGGTTCGAGATCGATTGTCACTGATCGGGATCATGGCTTGGATCAATCGCAACCGTCGAATCATCGACGATCGGATTGATCGCAACGGTCCGAGATCGATCATCGCCGATCGGGATCATGGCTTGGGTCGATCGCAACCATCAGATCGTCACCGAATGGATCGATCGTCGCCGATCGGGATCATGGCATGGATCGATCGCAACCGTCGGATCGTCACCGATCGTATTGATGCACAAGTTTGAGATCAATCATCACCGATCGGGATCATGGCTTGGATCGATCGCTACAGTCGGATCGTTATCGATCGGAGGATCACAACGATCCGTGATTGTTCATCGCCGATCGGGATCATGGCTTGGATCGATCACGACCGTCGGATCGTCGCCGATCGGATTGATCGCAACGGTCCAAGATCGATCATCACCGATCGGGATCATGGCTTGGATCGATCACAACCGTCGGATAGTCGCCGATCAGATCGATCGCAATGATCGGAGATCGATCATCGCCGATCGTGATCATGGCTTGGATCAATCGCTACAGTCGGATCGTCGCCAATCGGATGATCGCAACGGTCCGAGATCGATCGTTGCCGATCGGGATCATGGCTTGGATCGATCGCAACCATCGGATCGTTGCCGATCGGATCGATCGCACTGGTTCGAGATTGATCGTCGCCGATCAGTATCATGGCTTGGATCAATCGCAACCGTCGGATCATCACCGATCGGATTGATTGCACCGGTCCGAGATCGATTGTCATCGATCGGGATCATGGCTTGGATCGATCGCAACCGTCGGATCGTCGTTGATTAGATTGATCGCAACAGTCTGAGATCAATCGTCGCCGATCTGGATCACCGATCGGATTGATCGCAACAGAGGGATCGTCACTGATCGGATTGATCACAACGGTCCGAGATCGATCGTCGCCGATCGGGATCAGCGCTTGGATCGATCGTAACCGTCGGATCGTCGCTGATCAGATTGATTGCAATGGTCGAGATCGATCGTCACCGATCGGATCATGGCTTGGATCGATCGCTGTCGGATCGTCGCCGATCGGATTGATCGCAACGGTCCGAGATCGATCGTTGCTGATCGGGATCATGGCTTGGATCGATCGTCGGATCATCGGATTGATCGCATCCGAGATCGATCGATCATCGATCGATCTCGGATCAATCCGTCTCGATCGTCGCCGATCGGGATCATCGATCTGTCGGATCACGAATCGGATTGATCGCGGTCCGAGATCGATCGTCGCTGATCGGGATCATGGCTTGGATCGATTGCAACCGTCGGATCGTCACCGATCGATTGATCGCAATGGTCCGAGATCGATCGTCGCCGATCGGGATCATGGCTTGGATCGATCGTAACTCGGATCATCGCCGATCGGATGATCGCATGGTCCGAGATCGATCGTCGCCGATCGGGATCATGGCTTGGATCGATCGCAACCATCGGATCATCGCCGATCGATTGATCGCAACGGTCCAAGATCGATCATCGCGATCGGGATCATGGCTTGGATCGATCGCAACCATCGGATCATCGCCGATCGGATTGATCGCACGGTCCGAGATCGATCATCGCGATCGGGATCATGGCTTGGATCGATCGCAACCATCGGATCGTCGCCGATCGGATTGATCGCAACGGTCCGAGATCGATCGTCGTCGGGATCATGGCTTGGATCGATCGCAACTCGGATCATCTCCGATCGGATTGATCGCACGGTTGAGATCGATCGTCGCCGATCGGATCATGGCTTGGATCGATCGCAACCGTCGGATCATCGCCGATCGGATTGATCGCAACGGTCGGAGATCGATCGTCCGATCGGGATCATGGCTTGGATCGATCGCTACAATCGAATCGTAACCGATCGGATGATCGGTCCGAGATCGATCATCGCTGATCGGGATCATGCTTGGATCGATTGCAACCGTCGGATCATTGCGATCGGATCGATCGCACCGGTCCGAGATCGATCATCGTCGATCGGGATCGTGGCTTGGATCGATCGCAATCGTCGGATCATCACCGATCGGATTGATCGCACTGGTCCAAGATCGATTGTCGCCGATCGGGATCATGGCTTGGATCGATCGCAACCGTCGGATCATCGTCGATCGATTGATCGCAACCGGTCCGAGATCGATCGTCATCGATTGGGATCATGGCTTGGATCGATCGCAACCGTCGGGCCGATCGGATTGATCGCAATGGTCAGAGATCGATCGTCGCCGATCGGGATCATGGCTTGGATCGATCGCTACAGTCGGATCTCGCCGATCGATGATCGCATAGATCGATCGTCACCGATCGGGATCATGGCTTGGATCGATCGCAACCGTCGGATCGTCACCGATCGGATTGATCGCACTGGTCCGAGATCGATCGTCGCCGATCGGGATCATGGCTTGGATCGATCGCAACCATCGGATCATCGCCGATCAGATTGATCGCAATGGTCGAGATCGATATCGGGATCATGATCGATCGCATCGGATCGCCGATCGGATTGATCGGAGAGATTGATCGTCACTGATCGGGATCATGGCTTGGATCGATCGCTACAGTCGGATCGTCAACGATCGGATGATCGCAATAGTCCGAGATCGATTGTCGCCGATCGAGATTATGGCTTGGATCGATCGAACCGTTGGATCGTCGCTGATCGGATTGATTGCACTGGTCCGAGATTGATTGTCGCCGATCGGGATCATGGCTTGGATCGATCGCAACCGTCGGATCATCAGATTGATCGCACGGTCCGAGAACGATCGTCGCCGATCGGGATCATAGCTTGGATCGATCGCAACCGTCGCATCATCGCCAGGATTGATCACACCGGTCCAGATCGATCGTCGCCGATCGGGATATGGCTTGGATCGATCGCAACCATCGGATCGTCGCCGATCGGATTGATCGCACCGGTTCGAGAACGATCGTCGCCGATCTGGATCATGGCTTGGATCGATCGCAACCATCGGATCGTCGCGATCGGATTGATCGCAATGGTCCGAGATCGATCATCGTCGGGATCATGGCTTGGATCGATCGCAACCGTCGGATCGTCGCTGATCGTATTGATCGCAACGGTCCGAGATCGATCGTCGCCGATCGAGATCATGGCTTGGATCGATCGCAACCGTCGGATCATCACCGATCGGATTGATTGCACCGGTCCGAGATCGATCGTCGCCGATCGAGATCATCATTGATCGCACCGGTCTGAGATCGATCGTCGCCGATCGGGATCATGGCTTGGATCGATCGCAACCGTCGGATCATCGCCGATCGGATTGATCGCAATCTCGATGGATCGATCGTCGCCGATCGGGATCATGGCTTGGATCGATCGCATCGGATCGATCGGATTGATCGCAATGGTCGAGATCGATCGTCGTCGATCGGGATCATGGCTTGGATCGATCGCAACCATCGGATCATTGCCGATCGGATTGATCGCAAGGTCCGAGATCGATCGTCCGATCAGATCATGGCTTGGATCGATCGCAACCGTCGGATCGTCGATCGGATTGATCACAACGGTCCGAGATTGATCGTCGCTGATCAGATCATGGCTTGGATCGATCGCAACCGTCGGATCGTCGCCGATCGGATTGATCGCACGGTCGGAGATCGATCGTCACCGATTGGGATCATGGCTTGGATCGATCGCTACAGTCGGATCGTGATCGGATGATCGGTCCGAGATCGATCATCGCTGATCGGGATCATGGCTTGGATCGATTGCAACCATCGGATCATTGCGATCGGATCGATCGCACCGGTCCGAGATCGATCGTCGTCGATCAGGCATGGCTTGGATCGATCGCAACGTCGGATCATCGCCGATCGAATTGATCGCACCGGTCCGAGATCGATTATCGTCGGGATCATGGCTTGGATCGATCGCAACCGTCGGATCATCGTCGATCAGATTGATCGGGTTCGAGATCGATCATCGTCGATTGGGATCATGGCTTGGATCGATCGCAACCGTCGGATCATCGCCGATCGGATTGATCGCAATGGTCAGAGATCGATCGTCGCCGATCGGGATCATGGCTTGGATCGATCGCTACAGTCGGATCGTCGCCGATCGATGATCGCATCGTTCCGAGATCGATCATCGCCGATCGGGATCATGGCTTGGATCGATCGCAACCGTCGGATCGTCGCCGATCGGATTGATCGCACTGGTCCGAGATCGATCGTCGCCGATCGGGATCATGGCTTGGATCGATCGCAACCATCGGATCATCGCCGATCAGATTGATCGCAACGGTTCGAGATCGATCATCGCCGATCGGGATCATGGCTTGGATCGATCGCAACCATCGGATTGTCGCCGATCGGATTGATCATAACGGTCAGAGATTGATCGTCACTGATCGGGATCATGGCTTGGATCGATCGCTACAGTCGGATCGTCAACGATCGATGATCGCAATAGTCCGAGATCGATTGTCGCCGATCGAGATTATGGCTTGGATCGATCGTAACCATTGGATCATCGCTGATCAGATTGATTGCACCGATCCGAGATCGATTGTCGTCGATCGGGATCATGGCTTGGGATCGATCGCAACCGTCGGATCGTCATCGATCAGATTGATCGCACCGGTCCGAGAACGATCGTCGCCGATCGGGATCATAGCTTGGATCGATCGCAACCGTCGCATCGTCGCCAAACGGATTGATCACACCGGTCCGAGATCGATCGTCGCCGATCGGGATAATGGCTTGGATCGATCGCAACCATCGGATCATCGCCGATCGGATTGATCGCACCGGTTCGAGAACGATCGTCGCTGATCTGGATCATGGCTTGGATCGATCGCAACCATCGGATCGTCGTCGTCGATCGGATTAATCGCAATGGTCGATCGAGATCGATCATCGCCGATCGGGATCATCGTCGCTTGGATCGATCACAACCGTCGGATCGTCTGATCGTATTGATCGCAACGGTCCGAGATCGATCGTCGCCGATCGGATCATGGCTTGGATCGATCGCAAACCGTCGGATCATCACCGATCGGATTGATTGCAACCGTCCGAGATCGATCGTCGCCGATCGAGATCATGGCTTGGATCAATCGCAACCGTCGGGTCATTGTCGATCAGATCCGAGATCGATCGTCGCCGATCGATCATGGCTTGGATCATGGCTTGGATCGATCGCAACCTTGGATCGATTGCATCGAATCGCCGATGATCGGATTGATTGTCGCCGACTGGTCCGAGATCGATCGTCGCGATCGATCGGGATCATGGCTTGGATCGATCGCAACCATCGGGTCATCATCGATCGATTGATCGCACCGGTCCGAGATCGATCGTCGCCGATCGGATCATGGCTTGGATCGATCGCAACCGTTGCAGTCGTCACCAAACAGATTGATCACACCGGTCCGAGATCGATCGTCGCCGATCGGGATCATGGCTTGGATCGATCGCAACCGTCGGATCATCGCCGATCGGATTATCGCACCGGTTCGGAGAACGATCATCGCCGATTGGATCATGGCTTGGATCGATCGCAACCGTCGGATCGTCATCGATCGGATTGATCGCAACGATTTGAGAACGATCATCGCCGATCTGGATCATGCTTGGATCGATCGCAACCATCGGATCATCGACGATCGGACTGATCGCAACGGTCTGAGATCGATCGTCGCTGATCGAGATCATGGCTTGGGTCATCGCAACTGTCAGATCGTCGCCGATCGTATTGATCGCACCAGTCTAAGATCGATCATCACCGATCGGGATCATGGCTTGGATCGATTGCAAACCGT
>UESW01004353.1:503247-599861 GCA_900491605.1 Calamus simplicifolius | reverse complement strand
AACTGTCGATCATTGCCGATCGATTGATCGCAATGGTCCGAGATCGATCGTCGCCGATCGGGATCATGGCTTGGATCGATCGCAACCGTCGGATCGTCGCCGATCGGATTGATCGCAACGGTCCGAGATCGATCGTCGCCGATCGGGATCATGGCTTGGATCGATCGCAACCGTCGGATCATCGCCGATCGGATTGATCGCAACGGTCCGAGATCGATCGTCGCCGATCGGGATCATGGCTTGGATCGATCGCAACCGTCGGATCATCGCCGATCGGATTGATCGCAACGGTCCGAGATCGATCGTCGCCGATCGGGATCATGGCTTGATCGATCGCAACCGTCGGATCGTCGCCGATCGGATTGATCGCAACGGTCTGAGATCGATCGTCCGATCGGGATCATGGCTTGGATCGATCGCAACCGTCGGATCGTCACCGATCGGATTGATCGCAACGGTCCGAGATCGATCGTCGCCGATCGGATCATGGCTTGGATCGATCGCAACCGTCGGATCATCGCCGATCGGATTGATCGCAACGGTCCGAGATCGATCGTCGCCGATCGGGATCATGGCTTGGATCGATCGCAACCGTCGGATCGTCGCCGATCGGATTGATCGCAACGGTCCGAGATCGATCGTCGCCGATCGGGATCATGGCTTGGATCGATCGCAACCGTCGGATCGTCGCCGATCGGATTGATCGAGATCGATCGTCGCCGATCGGGATTGGCTTGGATCGATCGCAACCGTCGGATCGTCGCCGATCGGATTGATCGCAACGGTCGAGATCGATCATGCCGATCGGATCATGGCTTGGATCGATCGCAACCATCGGATCGTCGCGATCGGATTGATCGCAACGGTCCGAGATCGATCGTCGCCGATCGGGATCATGGCTTGGATCGATCGCAACCGTCGGATCGTCGCCGATCGGATTGATCGCAACGGTCCGAGATCGATCGTCGCCGATCGGGATCATGGCTTGGATCGATCGCAACCGTCGGATCGTCGCCGATCGGATTGATCGATCAATCGGTCAATCGATCGATCGTCGTCGCGCGATCGGATCATGGCTTGGATCGATCGCAACCATCGGATCATCGCCGATCGGATTGATCGCAACGGTCCGAGATCGATCGTCCGATCGGGATCATGGCTTGGATCGATCGCAACCATCGGATCATCGCCGATCGGATTGATCGCAACGGTCCGAGATCGATCGTCGCCGATCGGATCATGGCTTGGATCGATCGCAACCGTCGGATCATCGCCGATCGGATTGATCGCAACGGTCCGAGATCGATCGTCGCCGATCGGGATCATGGCTTGGATCGATCGCAACCATCGGATCGTCCCGATCGGATTGATCGCAACGGTCCGAGATCGATCGTCGATCGGATCATGGCTTGGATCGATCGCAACCGTCGGATCGTCGCCGATCGGATTGATCGCAACGGTCCGAGATCGATCGTCGCCGATCGGGATCATGGCTTGGATCGATCGCAACCGTCGGATCGTCCGATCGGATTGATCGCAACGGTCCGAGATCGATCGGATCATGGCTTGGATCGATCAACCGTCGATCGATCGGATTCGAGATCGGATCGGATCATCGATCGGTCGGATCCGATCGGATTGATCGCATCGAGATCCGATCGGGATCATGGCTTGGATCGATCGCAACCGTCGGATCGTCGTGATCGGATTGATCGCAACGGTCCGAGATCGATCGTCGCCGATCGGGATCATGGCTTGGATCGATCGCAACCGTCGGATCGTCGCCGATCGGATTGATCGCAACGGTCCGAGATCGATCGTCGCCGATCGGGATCATGGCTTGGATCGATCGGATCATCGCCGATCGGATTGATCGCAACGGTCCGAGATCGATCATCGCCGATCGGGATCATGGCTTGGATCGATCGCAACCGTCGGATCGTCGCCGATCGGATTGATCGCAACGGTCCGAGATCGATCGTCGCCGATCGGGATCATGGCTTGGATCGATCGCAACCGTCGGATCGTCGCCGATCGGATTGATCGCAACGGTCCGAGATCGATCGTCGCCGATCGGGATCATGGCTTGGATCGATCGCAACCGTCGGATCATCGCCGATCGGATTGATCGCAACGGTCCGAGATCGATCGTCGCCGATCGGGATCATGGCTTGGATCGATCGCAACCGTCGGATCATCGCCGATCGGATTGATCGCAACGGTCCGAGATCGATCGTCGATCGGGATCATGGCTTGGATCGATCGCAATCGATCGTCGATCGGATTGATCGCAACCGAGATCGATCGGATCGGATCATGGCTTGGATCGATCGCAACGGATCGTCGCCGATCGGATTGATCGCAACGGTCCGAGATCGATCGTCGCCGATCGGGATCATGGCTTGGATCGATCGCAACCGTCGGATCATCGCCGATCGGATTGATCGCAACGGTCCGAGATCGATCATCGCCGATCGGGATCATGGCTTGGATCGATCGCAACCATCGGATCATCGCCGATCGGATTGATCGCAACGGTCCGAGATCGATCGTCGCCGATCGGGATCATGGCTTGGATCGATCGCAACCGTCGGATCGTCGATCGGATTGATCGCAACGGTCCGAGATCGATCTCGCGATCGGGATCATGGCTTGGATCGATCGCAACCATCGGATCGTCGCCGATCGGATTGATCGCAATGGTCCGAGATCGATCGTCGCCGATCGGATCATGGCTTGGATCGATCGCAACCGTCGGATCGGATCGGATCAACGGTCCGATCGATCGTCGCCGATCGGGATCATGGCTTGGATCGATCGCAACCGTCGGATCGTCGCGATCGGATTGATCGCAACGTCCGAGATCGATCCGATCGGATCATGGCTTGGATCGATCGGAGATCGATCGTCGCCGATCGGGATCATGGCTTGGATCGATCGCAACCGTCGGATCGTCGCGATCGGATTGATCGCAACGGTCCGAGATCGATCATCGCCGATCGGGATCATGGCTTGGATCGATCGCAACCGTCGGATCGTCATCGATCGGATTGATCGCAACGGTCCGAGATCGATCGTCGCCGATCGGGATCATGGCTTGGATCGATCGCAACCGTCGGATCGTCGCCGATCGGATTGATCGCAACGGTCCGAGATCGATCGTCGCCGATCGGGATCATGGCTTGGATCGATCGCAACCGTCGGATCATCGCCGATCGGATTGATCGCAACGGTCCGAGATCGATCATCGCGATCGGATCATGGCTTGGATCGATCGCAACCGTCGGATCGATCGGATTGATCGCAATGGTCCGAGATCGATCGTCGCCGATCGGGATCATGGCTTGGATCGATCGCAACCATCGGATCATCGCCGATCGGATTGATCGCAACGGTCCGAGATCGATCGTCGCCGATCGGGATCATGGCTTGGATCGATCGCAACCGTCGGATCGTCGCCGATCGGATTGATCGCAACGGTCCGAGATCGATCATCGCCGATCGGATCATGGCTTGGATCGATCACAACCGTCGGATCATCGCCGATCGGATCGATCGCAACGGTCCGAGATCGATCATCGCCGATCGGGATCATGGCTTGGATCGATCGCAACCGTCGGATCGTCGCTGATCGGATTGATCGCAACGGTCCGAGATCGATCGTCGCCGATCGGGATCATGGCTTGGATCGATCGCAACCATCGGATCGTCGCCGATCGGATTGATCGCAACGGTCCGATCGATCGTCGCCGATCGGGATCATGGCTTGGATCGATCGCAACCGTCGGATCGTCGCCGATCGGATTGATCGCAACGGTCCGAGATCGATCGTCGCCGATCGGATCATGGCTTGGATCGATCGCAACCGTCGGATCGTCGCCGATCGGATTGATCGCAACGGTCCGAGATCGATCATCGCCGATCGGATCATGGCTTGGATCGATCGCAACCGTCGGATCGTCGCCGATCGGATTGATCGCAACGGTCCGAGATCGATCGTCGCCGATCGGGATCATGGCTTGGATCGATCGCAACCATCGATCGTCGCCGATCGGATTGATCGCAACGGTCCGATCGATCGTTGCCGATCGGGATCATGGCTTGGATCGATCGCAACCGTCGGATCATCGCCGATCGGATTGATCGCAACGGTCCGAGATCGATCGTCACCGATCGGGATCATGGCTTGGATCGATCGCAACCGTCGGATCATCGCCGATCGGATTGATCGCAACGGTCCGAGATCGATCGTCGCCGATCGGGATCATGGCTTGGATCGATCGCAACAGTCGGATCGTCGATCGGATCGATCGCAACGGTCCGAGATCGATCGTCGATCGGGATCATGGCTTGGATCGATCGCAACCGTCAATCATCGCCGATCGGATTGATCGCAACGGTCCGAGATCGATCGTCGCCGATCGGATCATGGCTTGGATCGATCGCAACCGTCGGATCATCGAATCGATTGATCATCGAGATCGATCGCCATGCTTGGATCAACCATCGGATCATCGCCGATCCGCAATGATCGATGCCGATCGGGATCATGGCTTGGATCGATCGCAACCGTCGGATCGTCGCCGATCGGATTGATCGCAACGGTCCGAGATCGATCGTCGCTGATCGGATCATGGCTTGGATCGATCGCAACCATCGGATCATCGCCGATCGAATTGATCGCAACGGTCCGAGATCGATCGTCGCCGATCGGGATCATGGCTTGGATCGATCGCCCGTCGGATCGTCGCCGATCGGATTGATCGCAACGGTCCGAGATCGATCGTCGCGATCGGGATCATGGCTTGGATCGATCGCAGTCGGATCGTCGCCGATCGGATGATCGCAACGGTCCGAGATCGATCATCGCCGATCGGGATCATGGCTTGGATCGATCAACCGTCGGATCAATCGGATTGATTGCAACGGTCCGAGATCGATCGTCGCCGATCGGGATCATGGCTTGGATCGATCGCAACCGTCGGATCATCGCGATCGGATTGATCGCAACGGTCCAGATCGATCGTCGTCGATCGGGATCATGGCTTGGATCGATCGCAACCATCGATCGCCGATCGGATTGATTGCAACGGTCCGAGATCGATCGTCGCCGATCGGAATCATGGCTTGGATCGATCGCATCGGATCGTCGCCGATCGGATTGATCGCAACGGTCCGAGATCGATCGTCGCCGATCGGGATCATGGCTTGGATCGATCGCAACCGTCGGATCATCGCCGATCGGATTGATTGCAACGGTCCGAGATCGATCGTCGCGATCGGGATCATGGCTTGGATCGATCGCAACCATCGGATCATCGCCGATCGGATTGATCGCAACGGTCGAGATCGATCGTCGCCGATCGGGATCATGGCTTGGATCGATCGCAACCGTCGGATCGCCGATCGGATTGATCGCAATGGTCCGAGATCGATCGTCCGATCGGGATCATGGCTTGGATCGATCGCAACCGTCGGATCGTCGATCGGATGATCGCCGAGATCGATCGCATCGGGATCGGATCGATCGAGATCGGATCGTCGCCGATCGGGATCATGGCTTGGATCGATCGCAACCGTCGAATCGGATCGGATTGATCGCAACGGTCCAGATCGATCGTCGCTGATCGGGATCATGCTTGGATCGATCGCAACCATCGCATCGAGGATTGATCGGTCCGAGATCGATCATCGCCGATCGGGATCATGGCTTGGATCGATCGCAACCGTCGGATCATCGCCGATCGAATTGATCGCAACGGTTCGAGATCGATCGTCGCCGATCGGATCATGGCTTGGATCGATCGCAACCATCGGATCGTCGCGATCGGATTGATCGCAATGGTCCGAGATCGATCATCGCCGATCGGGATCATGGCTTGGATCGATCGCAACCGTCGGATCGTCACCGATCGGATTGATCGCAACGGTCCGAGATCGATCGTCGCCGATCGGGATCATGGCTTGGATCGATCGCAACCATCGGATCATCGCCGATCGGATTGATCGCAACGGTCCGAGATCGATCGTCGCCGATCGAGATCATGGCTTGGATCGATCGCAACCGGTCCGAGATCGATCATCGGATCGGGATCATGGCTTGGATCGATCGCAACCATCGGATCGTCGCCGATCGGATTGATCGCAACGGTCCGAGATCGATCGTCGCCGATCGGGATCATGGCTTGGATCGATCGCAACCGTCGGATCGTCGCCGATCGGATTGATCGCAACGGTCCGAGATCGATCGTCGCCGATCGGGATCATGGCTTGGATCGATCGCAACCGTCGGATCGTCGCCGATCGGATTGATCACAATCCGAGATCGATCGTCCGATCGGGATCATGGCTTGGATCGATCGCAACCATCGGATCATCGCCGATCGGATTGATCGCAACGGTCAAGATCGATCATCGCCGATCGGATCATGGCTTGGATCGATCGCAACCATTGGATCATCGTCGATCGGATTGATCGCAATGGTCCGAGATCGATCATCGCTGATCGGGATCATGGCTTGGATCGATCGCAACCATCGGATCATCGCCGATCGGATTGATCGCAACGGTCCAAGATCGATCATCGCCGATCGGGATCATGGCTTGGATCGATCGCAACCGTCGGATCGTCGCCGATCGGATTGATCGCAACGGTCCGAGATCGATCGTCGCTGATCGGATCATGGCTTGGATCGATCGCAACCGTCGGATCGTCGCCGATCGGATTGATCGCAACGGTCGGAGATCGATCGTCGCCGATCGGGATCATGGCTTGGATCGATCGCAACAGTCGGATCGTCACCGATCGGATGATCGCAACGGTCCGAGATCGATCGTCGCCGATCGGGATCATGGCTTGGATCGATCGCAACCGTCGGATCATCGCCGATCGATTGATCGCAACGGTCCGAGATCGATCGCCGCCGATCGGGATCATGGCTTGGATCGATCGCAACCGTCGGATCGTCGATCGATTGATCGCAACGGTCCGAGATCGATCGTCGTTGATCGGGATCATGGCTTGGATCGATCGCAACCATCGGATCATCGCCGATCGGATTGATCGCAACGGTCCGAGATCGATCGTCGCCGATCGGGATCATGGCTTGGATCGATCGCAACCGTCGGATCATCGCCGATCGATGATCGCAACGGTCCGAGATCGATCGTCGCCGATCGATCATGGCTTGGATCGATCGCAACCGTCGGATCATCGCGATCGGATTGATCGCAACGGTCCGAGATCGATCATCGCCGATCGGGATCATGGCTTGGATCGATCGCAACCATCGGATCATTGCCGATCGGATTGATCGCAATGGTCCGAGATCAATCGTCGTCGATCGGGATCATGGCTTGGATCGATCACAACCGTCGGATCGTCGCCGATCGGATTGATCGCAACGGTCGGAGATCGATCGTCGATCGGGATCATGGCTTGGATCGATCGCAACAGTCGGATCGTCAATGATCGGATTGATCGCAACGGTCCGAGATCGATCGTCGCCGATCGGGATCATGGCTTGGATCGATCGCAACCATCGGATCGTCGATCGGATTGATCGCAACGGTCCGAGATCGATCGTCGCCGATCGGGATCATGGCTTGGATCGATCGCAACCGTCGGATCGTCGCGATCGATTGATCGCAAGGTCCGAGATCGATCATCGCCGATCGGGATCATGGCTTGGATCGATCGCAACTATCGGATCGTCGCCAATCGATTGATCACACCGGTCCGAGATCGATCGTCATCGATCGGGATCATGGCTTGGATCGATCGCAACGTCGGATCATCGCCGATCGGATTGATCGGTCGAGATGATCGCCGATCGGATCATGGCTTGGATCGATCGCAACCATTGGATCATCGCGATCGGATTAATCGCAATGGTCCGAGATCGATCATCGCTGATCGGGATCATGGCTTGGATCGATCGCAACCGTCGGATCATCGCCGATCGATTGATCGCAACGGTCCGAGATCGATCGTCATCGATCGGGATCATGGCTTGGATCGATCGCAACCGTCGGATCGTCGCCGATCGGATTGATCGCAATGGTCCGAGATCGATCATCGCGATCGAGATCATGGCTTGGATCGATCGCATCGGTCCGAGATCGATCATCGCCAATTGGGATCACAGCTTGGATCGATCGCAACCATCGGATCGTCGCTGATCGGATTGATTGCACCAGTCCGAGATCGATCGATCGGGATCATGGCGTCAGATCGTCGTCGATCAGATTGATCGCACCGGTCCAAGATCGATCGTTGCCGATCGGGATCATGGCTTGGATCAATCGCAACCGTCGGATCATCGCCGATCGGATTGATCGCAATGGTTAGAGATCGATCGTCGCCGATCGGGATCATGGCTTGGATCGATCGCTACAGTCGGATCATCGCCGATCGATGATCACATCGGTCCAAGATCGATCATCGCCGATCGAGATCATGGCTTGGATCGATCGCAACTGTCGAATCATCGCCGATCGGATTGATTGCACTGGTCTAAGATCGATCGTCGCCGATCGGGATCATGGCTTGGATCGATCGCAACCATCGGATCATCGCCGATCAGATTGATCGCAACGGTCCGAGATCGATCGTCGCCGATCGGGATCATGGCTTGGATCGATCGCACCGTCGGATCATCGCCGATCGGATTGATCGCAATGGTCCAAGATCGATCATCGCCGATCAGATCATGGCTTGGATCGATCGCAACTATCAGATCATGGCCGATCGGATCGATCGCAATGGTCGAAAATCGATCATCGCCGATCAGGATCATGGCTTGGATCGATCGCTACAGTCGAATCGTCGATCGGATGATCGCAATGGTTTGAGATCGATCGTCGTCGATCGGGATCATGGCTTGGATCAATCGCAACCATCAGATCGTCACCGATCGGATCAATCAGACTGGTCCGAGATTAATCATTGCCGATTGAGATCATGGCTTGGATCGATCGCAACTGTCGGATCGTCACCGATCGGATTGATCGCAACGGTCCAAGATCGATCGTTGCCGATCGGGATCATGGCTTGGACCGATCGCAACCGTCGGATCGTCGTTGATCGGATTGATCGCATCGGTCCGAGATCGATCATCGCCGATCGGATCATGGCTTGGATCGATCGCAACGTTGGATCGACGAACGGATTGATCACACGGTCCGAGATTGATCGTCACAGATCGGGATCATGGCTTGGCTCGATCGCAACCGTCGGACCGTCGCCGATCGGATTGATCGCAACGGTCGGAGATCGATCGTCACCGATCGGGATCATGGCTTGGATCGATCGCACAGTCGGATATTCGCCGATCGAAGGATCGCAACGGTCCATGATTGATCATCGCCGATCGGGATCATGGCTTGATTGATCGCGACCATCAGATCGTCGCCGATCGGATTGATCGCAACAGTCCAAGATCGATCGTCGCCGATCGGGATCATGGCTTGGATCGATCGCAACCGTCGATCGTCGCCGATCGAATTGATCACAACGTCCGAGATTAATCATCGCTGCTAGTGATCATGGCTTGGATCGATCGCAACCGTCGGATCATCACCGATCGGATTGATCGTAATGGTCCGAGATCGATCATCGCCGATCGGGATCATGGCTTGGATCGATCGCAACCGTCAGATCATCACCGATCAGATCGATCGTAGCGGTCCGAGATCGATCATCGCCGATCGGATCATGTCTTGGATCGATCGCAACCATCGGATCATCGCCGATCGGATTGATCGCAATGTTCTGAGATCGATCGTTGTCGATCGGGATCATGGCTTGGATCGATCGCAACCATCGGATCATCGCATATCGGATTGATTGCAATGGTCCGAGATCGATCGTTGCCAATCGGGATCATGGCTTGGATCCATCGTAATCATCGGATCATTGCTGATCGGATTGATCGCACCAGTTCGAGATCGATCATCGCTGATCGGGATCATGGCTTGGATCGATCGCAACTGTCGGATGATTATGCATCGGTCCCGAGCCAGCACATCCTAAGGGATATGAACTCTTCTTGCATTCGAGTGAGTTTTCTTCCTTTCTTTGCTTTCTTAGATGTTTTGCGTAGTTTTTTTGAACTTAGTTATTCGGCTCTGTTGTAGGCAATTATCTTCCAGCGGATGCTCTATAGGTGCCTGAACTCTGCCGACGAATGTAATAGGGAGATCTTGCGCGAGGTTGAGGCACTCCATGCCAAAATAAGCTTGGCTGATAAGCACTCAAAAGAATTATCAAGGGTGCAAGCCGAACTTGATGAAGCTAGGAGGTTGGGCGAAGATGCCCGATCCGAGGTGTCATGACTCTAGGCTAAGGCGATCGAGCTTAGGGAGGCTCGAAGGGTAGCCGATGAAGCTCGATCAGAATTGTCGAGGTTTCAAGGTTAGGCCCAAAGGGAAATTGACTTCCTTAATGGCAGGGTCGCTAAGGAAAAATCCCATTTTGAGGCTCGGCTTGAGTCCAAGCAGAAACAAATTTCCGATCTTACGGCCGAGCTACGTCAAGTCTGATCCGATGGCTCCAGGAATCGGATGGATCTCGAACATGCTTGGAAGGATATGAGTAGATGCAGAAAAGAGAGGGAGAAGGCTCGGAAAAGAGCCAAGAAAGCAGAAGCCGAGGTTGCTCGCTATGCCAAAGAGGTTTGTCTTCTTACCACTTCCATGCATTGGTTCATTTCTCCCCCATAGTTAGGGCTAACTTGACCATTTATTTCATTTATCATTTTCATCTTTTCTTCTTTAGCTGGAGAAGACTAAGGCTGAGGCGACTGATCAGATAAGAGCCCTGATCAAAGATTTAGCCTCGAGTCAAAAGAAATGCTCCGAGCTTGAGCATCGAGTAGCTGAGACGAGCGATCAAGTCGCTCTGGCGATTGAGAGAAACAAGGGCTCGGATGAATTCGCTCAAGAGCGAATTCAGTTTTCGAAGGAGGCATATCGAGTTGGGGCAAACGAAGTGCGGGCGAGGGTGGTCCAGGAGTACCCGAACATCAATCTTTCATTTTTGAAGGATGAGAGATATTGTTTCTCGTTGCCAATAACTGAAGCACTGGCAACGACTCCCTCATCCGATGATGGTGATGATGATGAAGATGCCCTTGATGTTGATTTTGAAGTAGCCTCAGAAGGGGATCCAACGGAGGCTCCTCTAGAAATTACTCAGAAGGTAGAGGCTTCAAGGCCCGCCGTCGAGGAGATTGAAGTTTCGCAACCAATTGCTAAGGAGGATATGGCTTTGAGGCCGAGTGATGAAGGGGGTCGGCCGGATCAGCATATTTCAGGCATTGCTGAAATCACCTCCGAGGATGAAGCCAGGACTTAGGGATCTATCTTTTCACATTTTTCTTTCACTTTTGTAACACAAAACAATATTATGATATGAATGAATCTATTTGTTTTTCTCCGTGTGTCCCACTGTTTTGGTATTTGTGTGTTATACAATCTTTTAGCTCACCCTCATCACGCCCGAACTTAACTTATTACGAAGCCAAGTGAAGAAACTAGCTATGTTAGAGCTTAGAGAATTTTGGGATTACTATGTCAAAATCAGAGAGATCGCCCGGTCTTGCTGAGACCAGCCTGATCAGATCTGCCAAAGCAGGGAATAACTCGGCTCTGCCGAAGTATAGGGGGAGAGAGCGAGTATATAGGAAGCAAAAAGACTGGCTTTTTCTCTGTCATGCATGATCTTACATAAATCTTGGTTGGTCGATAGCAAGATACGGATCGATCGTAGCTATTCCAGTGAAAGCCATGGGATTTCTTCGTTGGATTATGTACCAAGAAGTGTCATGCACCCGCAAGCAGCGAGACTCGCTGGAAGCCATTGTTGTGTGAGACCCACCTCTTGAGACTAATCAACAACCTCTTATAGTGAAATTTCTACAAGGCCTATCAAATATAGCACTTTCAGGCATGCACTGCAATGCCTCATTGGATGACAATAAGGTGTCTAGCTAGCATGAGGCAATATACTGTGCAAAGCATGACATTTTACCTGTAGAGCTTGGACAAAACTGATCCATTAATGGCTATCTCACTTATCTTGCCACATAAACAACAAGAATTGTCTCGTTAATTTTAGATTGGCTTGTTTAGTAATTAAATATCATAATTATAAGCAAATCATGGATATACATGTATCTAGCACATTATAATTTAGATTTTGGATCCCTACAAGCTTTTCTACTTCGTTTAAGTACCAAAGTGAAGGAATAACATTAAATGATATCCATATCAACCTATGAGAAGTGAGAGCTTACCTTTTCAGCACAATTCTTCATCTCCAAGATTTTTATTTTATAGTTTGGATAGCGTGGCATGTTGGTGTGTGTTCCACGGAATGAACTACTAAAAGAAAAATCAGACCAACCAATGAATGTGAGATTTTTATGTAGGTAGTGGGTGGCTAGCTGGATTGATTAAGTCCTCTAAGTATCTGGTTGGCTTTGTGTTGATGCCAATCATCATTCTCGAATGTTCGCAAGCATCCAGTCGTCTCCTCCAGCGAGCCCAGGATCTTTCGATGCTCAAGTCAGTGCTCTGGACAACAGCCATGAGCTTGAGAAAGCTCGAAAGAGAGGAGAAGAGAGAGGCTTAGAACCGTGCTCTCTGTGAGCAAGAATGAGCGTTTGGGAGTGTAGTAAGTTATCAGTTATCTCGTGGGGGGTCCCTCTTACCCATTTTATTATGCTTGGAGTATGTGAGACTTGGGCGTGATCACTTGTCAGAGCATTTATGATGGTGGCAACGTTGACAGGGCTTGCTTCTTAGTGGTATGTCAAAAGTGCATGCCATGTCCCATCAAATATGGGTGGCTGCATAGTTGGCAGGTAATGCTTGGTTTGGACAGTTGTTGCAGGCTGCTGCAAGCATGACCGACCATTACAGCATTTGCCATACGTGTCTCCCATGCCACCCTTCCACTTTCTGTGTGGACAGTGATGGGCGATAAAGTTAGACATATGGGCCCCACAGTGTAGCCACTGAGGCGGAAGATGAAGCTTGGAGTTGAAGCCGGCTTTGTTCCTTATAGAGCATTGATTATAGAGTACGTGCATGGCATTGTTCATGCCCATGGATGAGCTTCAGAGAAGGCCGTGGGTGAACACTTGCATGACACTATTCATGGCTAAGCAATGTTCATGGCCGAGCATGTTCATGGCAGAGGCGAGGCTGAGGGGGCCGAGCACTGTTCATGGCTGAGAACTGTTCATGGCCGAGGGAAGAGGCCGAGCACTGTTCATGGCCAAGCACTGTTCATGGTCGAGTACTATTTATGGCCGAGGGAGAAAGGCCGAGCACTGTTCATGACCGAGCACTATTCATGGCTGAGCACTGTTAATGGCCGAGGAGAAGAGGCCGAGCACTGTTCATGGCCGAGGGGAAGAGGCCGAGGGGGTGTCTTCCTGAGGCCGAAGAGGTATCTTGCTGAGGCCGAGGGGCTGTCTTTCCGAGGCCAAGGGGGTATCTTCCGGAGCTGAGGGGTTGTCTTGCTGAGGCCGAGGGGGTGTCTTCCCGAGGCCAACTCTAGAAACGACTGGTCTGACCCCGATGAGATTATCGGTGCCCATAGAGCTTATTGGTCCCATCAGATGCTCCCCATACTTCTGAGTTTGTGCGACCACATGCCTTGCATCCACCAAGCGAAAGGAGTGTAGAGCTCTTTATCTTTGCACTTTCCTTATTAGTTTTGATTTTGACTTTTCATCTGCCTTGTGTGGACTTGTGACCACGTGTGCATGCTCTCTTGTTCTTTTGTCTGCTCAAAGACTTTAAGTATTGTTGGAGGTAAATTGATTACCTTAGACTGGCTGGAAGCAGCCAGTAATTCTCTCACGACGCAAGGTCTGGAAGCAGATGCTCGTCAACTGTGAGTTGGGGAGTCAGTTTTTCCTGATTGTGAGTTGACTTTGGGTCTTCTACTTTTGTCATAAAATTTGGAGGTGGATGCCTGTCAACTGTGAGCTGGGGAGTTGGCCTCTTCCAACTGTGAGTTATCTTTGGGTCTTCTACTTTTGGATGGCTGAAGGTGCCCAGCAATATGTTGCAAGTATATAATTTAGATAAAGGTCTTACCCGATTAGCCATTGGCCATTGAAGTAGATTTAGAGCCGCTAAGGCTAAAGTGAAGCCGTTGAGGCTGCGATAAAGCTGCTGAAGTTGTAATGAGGCCACGGAGGCAAAGGAATGGAGCCGCTGAGGCCGATAGAGCCGCTGAGGCTGCAATAATGCCGCTGGGACAGATATAAGGCCACTGGGGCTGAGATGACTCCATTGAGGTTGTAATGAGGCCATGAAGACAGAGGAACAGAGCCACTGAGGCTGTAATAAAAATGCCTCGAGGGTTTCACGGTCGGCTCGAGTGGTGACCGAAGAGTTGCTGAAGTTGTCGGGTTCCTTTTAACCCCGAAGGGTGACCTGAGGGTGCGTGGACCAGGCTCAGGTGTCTTTTAACCCCGAAGGATAACCTGAGGGTGCGTGGACCAGACTCAGGTGCCTTTTGAACCCTGAAGGATAATTCGAGAGTCGCTGTGATGGGCCCATTCTCAGGAGCCTTTAACCCCGGAGGGTGATCTAAGGGTGCTTGGACTAGGCTCATATGCCTTTTAACCCCGAAAGGTGACATGAGAGTTGAGAGTCGTCAGATGCCTTTTAATCCCGGAGGGTGACCTGAGAGTTGAGAGTCGTCAGGTGCCTTTTAATCCCGGAGGGTGACTTGAGAGTTGAGAGTCGTCAGATTCCTTTTAACCCCGGAGGGTAACCCGAGGGTACTTGGATCAGGCTCAGATGCCTTTTTTCTTTATGCCGACGATCTTTGTTACCAACGCTGGAGTTAGTCTTTGTTTCCAAACTGGCCTCGAACTTAGGTGCCGATGTTGGAGTCAGTCTTTGGTGCTGAGCTAGCCTCGGTCTTAGGTGCCGATGCTGGAGTCGGTGTTGGCCCAGATGGCAACCCAAGAGGGGGGGGTGAATTGGGTTCTTTAAAAAATTTAACCTTTTAAAAAACTATGGCTTGGAGATAATGAAATTAAATGCAATGCGAATATTAAACACAAACAAAGAGATAGAGAAAGAGATAATCAAAGCACGGCAAACACAAAGATTTTATAGTGGTTCGGTGTATCCAACACCTACGTCCACTCCCAAGATCCACTTGGGTCCACACTATAATCAACTAGATTACAGTCGAGTTGTTTTACAAGATCACAACTCAAACTTGTTGTTTCCCGGGATCACAACGAACCCAGCTGGTTTTCCGGGCTCACCAGCACAAAACCCAAAACTCAAGCTAATCTAGCTTGACCCGAGGTATACTACCTCCACTAGTTCAATCCCCCTGATTGAACTAGCAAAAACAAGAAGAATAATGTTTTTCAACAATACAAAGCTCCTCAAATGAGCAAATATTCAAATGAATAACAAGGTTAGAAAAGCCTGTTTGAAGAGATTGGATTTGAGCTTTTCTTCTTTTCTTCTTTTCCTCTTCTCTTTGGAGATGTTGAATCAGGCCTCAGCTTTGATTCTTGCAAATGTTGCAGATGAGAAGTTGGAAAATCAGAAAAACAGAGCTTTTTCTTCTTTTTGGGAATCCTCGATTTTTCAATTGAACGCCTTGGATTTCTCTTTGAGCTTTTTGGAGTGGAAGGATTTGAGTTTGAACTCTTTTCTCTTGATTTCAGGCTCAAGACTTCTCGGATTTTTGATTTGATTTTTCTTTTTTTTTTTCTTTTTTTTTTCAAACGGGTGTTCTCCCCTTTTATAGATTTCCTTTAATCCATTTTTGGTGAGAAAACTAGCCGTTGGAATGTACCTGGAAAGTTTTTCCAAACAAAATATATCCGTTAGAAGTTAGGTAAAAGAAATATTACCGTTAGAGCTGATCTGGCATTTTAAAAATTTTCTGACAGGTTGGAGTCGGCTCCAACTTTTCAGGTGTCGGCTCCAAGTCGTTATCCAAAAATAGAAAGTTCTGAGTTCGTCGAGGAGTCGGCTCCGAAAAAGTTAGGTGTCGGCTCGCCATGGTCAGGTGTCGGCTCCAAAGACTGTAAGTGTCGGCTCCAAGGTAGTCAAAAATCAAGTTCTGTCCCCGCATCGGAGTCGGCTCCAGACACTGTAAGTGTCGACTCCGAAACTCTGGGTGTCGGCTCCGGACCGTATCAAAAATCAGAAGAATATTTGATTGGCCATGGGGTCGGCTCCAGGTTTCTAGGTGTCGACTCCAGGTTCTGAATTTTGAAACTTATTTGGCAATTGATTCAAAACACGTTTCTTAATGCCTTTTGATTAATCAAATATTTTTAAGCCCTGAAACACTTGTTAAATCATTAGTAACAAATAAATATACTCAATTCCTTTATTAATCATCAAAATCAATAATTGGGTCAACAATCTCCCCCTTTTTGATGATTATAAAAACATTGAGTATATGCATAGTATTCTTAAATAAAAATTTTCAAATGATCCTCACAAGTAAGCTCCCCCTGAATAAGGTAGCTCCCCCTATGAAGTTCAATTTAACAATTGTTCTTCCTTTTGTTTGATACTTTTTAGTTTATCAATTTTCACTTAAGCTTATTTAAATTAATGCATATCCAAAATTTGATATCAATCAATACCAATCAATGCTTAACTAATAATCAATGCATATACGACATAACTTTCTCCCCCTTTTTTGTAATCAACAAAAAGATAAGAGAAGTTAAGTAAATGATAAATTGATAGATCAAAAGATAATTTCATTTCATCAAAAGTCAAGATTACAAAAAAAACTAACATCAAACAACATTACATTAAGATTTCAAAATAAACAACAAATTTTACATTCATTACATAAAAATCAAATTGGTTCTAATAATTCTTTCAAATGATCTAAAATCTTTCCATTCCATCACTCTGAGTCTACAAATTCTTTCAATCTTCTATCAACAAAAGAGCAAGCAGTCATGATTTTATCTTGAAGCTCGGCATTGCATCTTGAGTAGGTTTCAGAATCTCCACAATATCTTTAAGTTCTTCAAATATATTCTTTAGATCATTTTAAGGATTCCGCAGAGAACTAAGAGTTGATTCATTTTACTAATGCGATCATCCAAGAGAGTTTCTTTAAGATTCATAAATGATTATCAAACTCAGTCTTCAATTCATCCTTCTGAGCAGCAAGTTTGAGTTGCTCCAATTGAAGGTCTGAAAATCCACTGATGAAGAGGCTGATGAACATGAGCAGGTGGAGCAGGGCAGGAGGAAGGACTGCTAGGCTGCGGAGAGGGAACCCTCACAGACCAGCCTCAAAAGGTGCAGAAGGTCTAGGCTCAGGGGCTCTCTCATCCAAGTTGCCTTTCCTTTCCCATTGCCCATTGACCTTAACAAATCCCATCCGATGCAAGGTGGCCAAACTGTAGTAATCAGTATGCCTAAGGTTCTTGGAAGGTTCATTGTCTAAAATCACAACCCTTGGCTCCTGAAAACCATAGTTAGAATCATGCCATAGGGTAGTGACGATCTTCTTTTCCTCCAGCCTCGGCCATATAGAAAATCATCATTGCAGCTAAGGTTTATAGGTTGACCGGTCAATACACTGTCCATCACAACAATGTCTCGCTCGGAGACATACTCAAATCGCCGGTTTTAGGAAATAAATTCTACTGCAAATTTGTGAAGTAATCTTAATTCCAAGGGCAATTGGTTAGCCCTAATCTCTTCAAATTCTTAACTTCTCTCCCTAACATCCTTGATAAGCTGACCTCTCACTGTGATCGGCTGCTAATCCAGTAATGGGAATGCTCAAAAGATTTCCTAATTTTTGAAATGTAAGATGGATCTTTTCCTCTAACAGAGCTCACCCACCATCACCTCTCGACAAATTGAAGTAAAATTCTTTGACAAGGCTGGATAGTAGGAACATCTAAGAGAACAACTTTATCCCATCCTAGCTCCTTGAGTTGATTTCCAATAGAAAAACCCTCGGATTCAAAGAATTCAAAATCAACTTTCCTACCCATTGTATTACTCTCCCTGCTAGGGTATCTACCTGAGGAGAAGAAGGGTTGGATTGTCTGAAGCGTGGAGGAATCCTCGCTCGGAGACGGCTCGCGGACGGGTCGCCTCACGGAACGTTTTGGTCACCACGGGCTCCAAGCACTGATCCTCTCCTCTTAGGTGCCATTGATCCTTAGGAAAGCTTGAATAGAGTGGAATTAGAGATGGGGAGGCTTTGAGAGAGTTTGGAAAGAGTTTGGTTAAGGATTTGAAAAGAATGAAATGACGAGGTGTCGACTCTGCCCTAATAAATCGATTTGGGACCCCCAGGTGTCGACTCCCGCAAAGTCGGGTGTCGACTCCAAATCGCTAACACAGTCAGCGCTCGAACTGGAGTCGGCTCCACTTATACGGGTGTCGGCTCCAAGGTCAGGGACCGAGAGCGACACAGACAAGGTGTCGACTCCTCAAACTGAGGTGTCGACTCCACTGACAGTTTCAGAGAAAAATAATTGAGATTCAAACATCTGAAACTTGTCAAAATAGGTTCAATAAAATTTTGAAAAAATCTTTGGAGTATGAGAATCAAATTGCTCAGATGACTAGATAATTTGTCCTTAAAATTATGAAAGGAATATCAAGAAATTAATAGAAATCTAGATAGTCATTCCTTAGAGTTTCAAAATCATTCCAAAGGGTCACAAATCCCTAATTCACCTCTAAGATAACAAAATCTCTCTTCACTCAAAGGTTTTGTAAATATATCAGCTAATTGTTCTTCAGTATTAACATAATCAAGACAAATTTCATTATTAGCTACATGTTCTCTTATAAAGTGATATCTAATTTCAATGTGTTTTGTTCTTGAATGTTGAATTGGATTTTTAGTTAAATTTATTGCACTTGTGTTATCACATCTAATTGGAGTTTTATCAAGTGTTATGCCATAATCTTCAAGTTGTCTCTTAATCCAAAGGATTTGAGCACAGCAACTTCCAGCTGCAACATATTCTGCTTCAGCAGTTGATAATGCAACCGAATTTTGCTTTTTGCTAAACCAAGAGATTAAGTTACTTCCTAAGAATTGACATGCACCACTTGTGCTTTTTCTATCTAATTTACATCCAGCATAGTCAGAATCAGAATATGCAATCAAGTTTAATGTTGAGTCTCTAGAATACCATAAACCTACATTTTTAGTTCCACTTAAATATCTTAAGATTCTTTTTACAGCAATTAAGTGAGATTCTTTAGGTTCAGATTGAAATCTAGCACATAGACAAACAGCAAACATGATATCTGGTCTACTAGCTGTTAAGTAAAGAAGAGATCCGATCATACCTCTGTAATATTTTTGATCTACTTTCTTACCATCTTCATCTTTGTCCAATTTGCATGAAGGACTCATAGGTGTTCCAAGTGGTTTGATTGACTCCATTCCAAACTTCTTGAGAAGTTCTTTTGTGTATTTTGCTTGATTGATGAAAATTCCCTCTTTGCTTTGCTTGATTTGAAGTCCTAGGAAGAAGTTGAGTTCTCCCATCATGCTCATTTCAAACTCACCCTGCATTAACTTAGCAAATTCTTGACATAAAAGATTGTTAGTAGCACCGAATACAATATCATCAACATATATTTGTACTACTAATAAATCCTTGTCTTTTCTTTTCAAAAATAGTGTTTTATCAACATTTCCTCTTATAAAATCATTTTCAATCAGAAATTTACTTAATCTTTCATACCAAGCTCTAGGTGCTTGTTTTAAACCATATAGTGCTTTGTGCAATTTAAAAACATGATTTGAAATTCATGATCTTCAAAACCAGGTGGTTGTTCAACAAAAACTTCCTCATTTATAAATCCATTTAAAAATGCACTTTTAACATCCATTTGAAATAAATTGATATGCATATGACATGCAAATGCGAGTAATAATCTAATTGCTTCTAATCTAGCTACAGGTGCAAAAGTTTCATCAAAATCAATTCCTTCTTCTTGATTATATCCTTTTGCAACTAATCTAGCTTTGTTTCTAATTACTATGCCATTTTCATCTAATTTATTTCTAAATACCCATTTTGATCCTATAACAGAATGATCTTTAGGTCTATCTACAAGAGTCCAGACATTATTTCTAGTAAATTGATTTAATTCTTCTTGCATAGCTAACATCCAATTATTATCTTTTTCAGCTCTTCAATAGTTTTAGGTTCAATTTGAGATACAAATGCAAGATGATTATTGATGTTTCTCATTGATGATCTAGTTCTTACTCCTTGAGATGGATCACCTATAATTAATTCTTTTGGATGACCATAGGCATATCTCCAATCTCTAGGAAGATCTACATCATTATGATTTGCATCAACAACATCAACACTAGGAGAATCATTATCTTTAGCTTCTTGTTCATGATCTGAAGATACATCTATATTTAATTTTTCAATGTCTCTTTCTAAATGTTTGTATCTTCCTCATCATCAATCTTTTCAGAACTCGATGCTAAAGATTCATCAAAAATTACATGAATAGATTCTTCTACAATTAAGTTTCTCTTGTTAAACACTCTATAGGCTTTACTAGATGTTGAATATCCTAAGAAAATGCCTTCATCAGATTTTGCATCAAATTTTCCTAGATTATCTTTACCATTATTATGAATGAAACATTTATGAAAGTAACTTATGTTTGGTTTTCTATTGTTCCATAGTTCATAAGGAGTTTTCTTAATGATTGGCCTAATTAAAGCTCTATTAAGAATGTAACATGCGTGTTTATAGCTTCCGCCCAAAAGTATTTTGGTAGGTTGCTTTCACATAGCATGGTACGGGCCATGTCTTCTAAAGTTCTATTTTTTCTTTCACTACTCCATTTTGTTGTGGTGTTCTAGGTGCTGAAAAATTATGATGAATGCCATTTTCTATGCAAAAGTTTTCAAATAAATGATTTTCAAATTCAGTGCCATGATCACTTCTAAGAGACACTATGGTGTTGTTTTTCTCATTTGTGACCTTCTTGAAGAATTTCAAAAATAATGGAAAGGTCTCATCTTTATGAGCTAAAAACAATACCCAAGTGTATCTAGAGTAATCATCTACAATCACAAGACCATATTTCTTTCCTCCTAGACTTGTGGTTCTAGTAGGTCCAAAAAGATCCATGTGAAGTAGTTCAAGTGGCCTAGAAGTGGAAACAATATTTTTAGTTTTGAAAGAGTTTCTAGTTTGTTTTCCAAATTGACATGCATCACAAATTTTGTTATTTTCAAAATCTAGTTGTGGAAGTCCTTTTACTAAATCCATTCTAATTAATTTTGAAATTAGGTGTGTGCTTGCATGACCTAATCTACGATGCCATAACCAACCAATCTCATTCATATTAGCATTATTAGCAACTAAGCAATGATTACTAGTAGACAAATTGTCTAAATCAATCAAGTATACATTGCCATTTCTATTTCCAATAAAAACAATGCTATTATCAATGGGATTAGAAACAGTGCAGATAGATGCTTCAAATGATACTTTAAAACCTTTATCACATAATTGGCTAATACTAATTAGATTATGTTTTAAACCATTAACATATAAACATTTTCAATATATGTGGAGGGAGTTATTTGAATTTTACCAAACCCCATGATTTGGCCTTTGCCATTGTCACCAAACGTAACAACTCCTCCTCTTTTGCTTTCAAGGGTGATGAATTGATCCTTGTCACCCGTCATGTGTCTTGAGCAGCCACTATCGAGATACCACTTTCGCTTTGATCTTTTGGCCGCAAGACACTCCTGCAAAAATATCAAGTCTTATATTTAGGTACCCAAGCCTTCTTGGGTCCTTCATGGTTAGTAGCATAAAAGATTGTTCCTTTGGGAACCCATATTTTCTTTCCTTTACTATTTAAATTTTTGTTACTGTTTCTTGCATTACATTCATAGGATTTATGGCCTTTCTTGTTACAATAATGACATGTAACATTATCTTTATTTTGTTCTTTTCTAAAAAAGTTTTTGACAAATTTTTGTTTTATGTTAGGTCTATATCCTAATCCAGCCTTATCAAATATAGCTCTTTGATTACTTAATAATAAATTAAGTTTTTCAGAACTATAAGTAAATTTATCAACAATATTTTATTTATCAACTTCCTTCTTTAATTATCATTTTCATTGGAAATTGATTCTTTTCTTTTGTCAAATTTTATTTTCAGATTTCAGCATCTTAATCTCATTAGTAAGATTATCTTTTCTTTAATAGAATTGAGTTATCATTTTTCAAAAACTTGTATTTCTTTTTCAAAACTTTAAAATCATCAACTAGTTCATTAAAAGCTTCAAATAATTCATCAAATGCAAAATCATCACAAGGGTTTTCAGAACTTACCTCGTTGTCGTCGTTTGCCATAAAGCAAATGTTTGCAACTTCTTTTTGTTCTTCCTCTGAAGAGGATTCATCGCTGTCACTCCAGGTTGCAACATAGCTTTCTTCTTCTTCTTGTCTTCTTTAGTTGAGGACAATCATATCTAAAGTGCCCCGGTTTCTTACACTCATAGCAAATCAAGGGGTCTTTCTCTTTGTCTTTGTCCTTTCCTTTTCTTTTTCTCCTTCCATCTTAATTCCAGATTTCTTCTTGTGGAAGGGTCTCTTTCTTCTCATGAATTTTTTGAATTTTCTTGCTAGAAGAGCTGTCTCATCATCATCATCATCATTATCACTGCAGCTCTCCTCACTTTCTGCAGCCTTAAGAGCTATAGTCTTCTTCTTTTTAACTTCTTCCTCTATGTGCTGCTTCATGGTTAGCTCATGGGTCATTAAGGATCCAAGTAGCTCCTCCAAAGGTAAAGTGTTGAGGTCCTTGGCTTCTTGGATTGCTGTCACCTTTGCTTCCCAAGTCTTGGAAGTGACCTAAGAATTTTGCGAACAAGTTCAGAATTAGTATAGGTCTTACCAAGACTTTTCAAACCATTTACAATATCAGTGAATCTAGTATACATGCATGCTATAGTTTCAGTTTGTTCCATGCTAAATAATTCATATTTATGAACAAGAATATTTATTTAGATTCTTTAACTTGATTTGTACCCTCATGGGTAACCTCTAATCTATCCCATATCTCTTTTGCGGAATTACATGTAGAGATACGATTAAATTCGTTAGCATCTAATGAACAATATAAAACATTCATGGCCTTAGCATTGAGCTGAGCCATTTTCCTATCATTATCATTCCAATCCCTTTCGGGCTTAGGAACAATAGAACCATCAACTAATGTGTGGGTGTGCTAGGTCCATTAATTATAACACTCCACAATTCATAATCAGAAGCTTGAATGAATATCCTCATTCTTGCTTTCCAATATGAATAGTTGGAACCATTAAATAAGGAGGTCTATTTGTAGAATGACCTTCAGCAAATGAAGATCCAACTTGAGCTGCCATTTGGATCTTTAGCTCTTGATCGTTGGATCAAATTCAAATGAGCACTTGCTCTGATACCAATTGTTGGCCCAGATGGCAACCCAAGAGGGGGGGGTGAATTGGGTTCTTTAAAAATTTAACCTTTTAAAAACTATTGCTTTAGATAATGAAATTAAATGCAATAAATATAAACAAAAAGAGATAGAGATAGAGATAATAAAGCACGGCAAACACAAAGATTTTATAGTGGTTCGGTGTATCCAACACCTACGTCCACTCCCAAGATTCACTTGGGTCCACACTATAATCAACTAGATTACAGCGAGTTGTTTTACAAGATCACAACTCAAACTTGTTGTTTTCCCGGGATCACAACGAACCCAGCTGGTTTTTCCGGGCTCACCAGCACAAAACCCAAAACTCAAGCTAATCTAGCTTGACCCGAGGTATACTACCTCCACTAGTTCAATCCCCCTGATTGAACTAGCAAAAACAAGAAAGAATAATGTTTTTCAACAATACAAAGCTCCTCAAATGAGCAAATATTCAAATAATAACAAGGTTTAGAAAAGCCTGTTTTGAAGATGATTGGATTTGAGCTTTTCTTCTTTTCTCTTCTCTTTGGAGATGTTGAATCAGGCCTCAGCTTTGATTCGTTGCAAATGTTGCAGATGAGAAGTTGAAAATAGAAAACAGAGCTTTTTCTTCTTTTTGGGAAATCCTCCGATTTTTCAATTGAACGCCTTGGATTTCTTTGAGCTTTTGGAGTGGAAGGATTTGAGTTTGAACTCTTTTCTCTTTGATTTCAGGCTCAAGACTTCTCGGATTTTTGATTTGATTTTTCCATTTTTTTCGTTCTCTTTTTTTTTTTTTTTAAACGGTTCTCCCCCTTTTATAGATTTCTTTAATCCATTTTTGGTGAGAAAACTAGCCGTTGGAATGTACCTGAAAAGAAACAAAATATATCCGTTAGAAGTTAGGTGAAAAAGGAAATATTACCGTTTGAGCTGATCTGGCATTTTAAAAATCTGTTTCTGACAGGTTGGAGTCGGCTCCAACTTTTCAGGTGTCGGCTCCAAGTCGTGTATCCAAAAATAGAAAGTTCTGAGTTCGTCGAGGAGTCGGCTCCGAAAAAGTTAAGTGTCGGCTCGCCATGGTCAGGTGTCGGCTCCGAAAGACTGTAAGTGTCGGCTCCAAGGTAGTCAAAAATCACACGTTCTGTCCCCGTGTCGGAGTCGGCTCCAGACACTGTAAGTGTCGACTCCGAAACTCTGGGTGTCGGCTCCAAAACTCTGGGTGTCGGCTCCAGACCGTATCAAAAATCAGAAGGATATTTGATTGGCCATGGGGTCGGCTCCAGGCTTTCTAGGTGTCGACTCCAGGTTCTGAATTTTGAAACTTATCTTTGGCACTTGATTCAAAACATTTCTAAATGCCTTTTGATTAAACAAATATTTTTAAGCCCTGAAACACTTGTTAAATTCATCAGTAACTTAATAAATATACTCAATTCATTTATTAATCATCAAAATCAATCAACAGTCGGTCTTCCTGCAATGCATTCAAATATTCATGAAAAGAAGCTTTTCTCGAAGTGTAGTGTACTTAGCTTTTGTAGCTTTTTGGCCTTTGCGTCGTATTCGATGATGCTGAGGGTCGGCATGGAGTCGGGACAAAGCTTTCCCCAACTTTTTCTGGTGCTGGATCAGGGTATTTTGCGAAGGCGAAGAAGACTATTTGAGAGCGGAGGAGAACCAGCATTATTGGTCTCTTTTGGCATTAATGGAGCCCTGACATCCAAGTATATGAAATGGAAGGTCATAATGATCCCTCCACCCAATGTCCTCTCTCTGTCCTCTTGCTGGCACCAAGCTTTCTTTCCTTCATATATTAAATCTTGTTCATTTAAGTTTGCATGGCATGACACTGGGCCAAGACCTTGCTTCTTAGAGGGAACCCAGTCGAGAAGATGTGCCAGGTGATGATGATGATGATGTGGCACTTGATGCAGATGGTTTGGAGGGAGAAAAAAAGTGGTCGAGGAGGAGCGCTGATCAGCTCTCTGTCGGCCGAAGATAGCCTCAGGGTCGCATGCCTCGTGGATTATGACTGTCTGAGAGGAAGAGGCTGTCATTGTGAAGTGCCTTTGAAAGAATTTGTCTTCTTCTCTTGTTGATTTAGATACATCAGCCAGCTGGTGGTCTGCCCCCAAAAAGCAGGTTGATTGGAGTGGAGGTGCTGGCGCCCTTGCTTGGGCCTCCCCCCGCGTCGCCGTCCGTAGGAGAGGAAGCCATTTGGATGGCGAGCGGTGGCGCTCTTACTAGTGAGCTCTTGCTTTTGAGCTTGAAGATGCTCATGCTGATGAGCTTGATGGCGGTGAGCCTCTTACTAGAGAGATCTCCTGCGGGATGGATGATGGCTGGCCTGAGCAACAACTAAAGAGGGAGCGGAAGCTCTTGCTGGCTACTATGTGGCTACGAGATATTGCGTCTGGAGCTTTTGGACAGCTGCCATCAATGTATGAATTTGCAGGATGAGGATGGCATGCTGTTTTGCCTGAGTGGCCTGAGATAGTGGCGATGATGGAACAGAGAGTCGGCCTCCTATCGCTCAGCTCGTTGAGGGTGCCCCCTCCAGCGTTACTGACAAAAGCCTTTTGGGTCTTCATCATCACCATCTTTTTTATCCACCATTGTTGTCGTAGAGGGAGTGAGGGCTTGTAGCTTAGTCTTGCAGAACTCTGCTTTCTCCCTCCTTTTTGGCGTACCAATCCGTCGATACCAAATTACCGTCCTCGAACGTCCGCAAGCATTCGGTCGCCTCCTCTAGCAAGCCTGGGATCCTTCGGCAAGCTTCTTGTGCCTGGGAGCCTGCAAACAAGTTCCAAGGACCGAAGATTCCAATGAGGACTCTTCGATGCTTAAGTCAGTGCTCTGGGCAACAACCGTGAGCTTGAGGAAGCTCAAAAGAGAGAAGAAGAGAGAGGCTTAGAGTCTGTGAGCAAGAATGAGCGTTTGGGAGTATAGTGAGTTATCAATTACCTCGTGGGATTCTCTCTTACCCATTTTATTGATGCTTAGAGTATGTGAGACCTGGGACATGATTGCTTGTCAGAGCATTTATCATGGTGGCAGCAATGGTAGGGCTTGTTTCTTAGTGGCATGTTAGAAGTGCAGGCCATGTCCCATTAAATGTGAATGGCTGCATAGTTGGCAGGTACTGCTTGGTTTGGACAGCTATTGCAGGCTACTACAGGGCATGGCCGACCGTTACGATGTTTGCCAGATGTCTCCCCCATACCACCCTTCCGCTATCCTATGTGGACAGTGATGGGCGATAAAGTCAGGCACATGGGCCCCATGGTGTAGCCGTGAGACGGAAGATGAGGCTTGGAGTTGAAGCCGACTTTGTCCCCATGCGATGAGGCTTGGAGTTTAAGCCGACTTTGTCCCTCGTAGAGCATTGATTATAGAGTACATGCATGGCACTGTTCTTGCCCTTGGATGAGCTCCAGAGAAGGTCGTGGGTGAACACTTGCATGGTAATGTTCATGATCGAGCACTGTTCATGGCTAAGGGGAAGAGGCCGATCACTGTTCATGGTTGAACACTATTCATGGCTGAGCACTGTTCATGGCCGAGCACTGTTCATGATCGAGCACTATTTATGGCCGAGGTCGAAGCTAAGGGGGCTGAGCACTGTTCATGGCCGAGCACTATTCATGATCGAGGGGAAGAGGCCAAGCACTGTTCATGGCTAAGGGAGAGAGGCCGAGCACTGTTCATCGCTGAGAGGAAGAGGCCAAGCACTGTTCATGGCCGAGAGGAAGAGGTTGAGCACTGTTTATGGCAAAGGGGAAGAGGCCGAGAGGGTGTTTTCCCGAGGCTGAGGGACTGTCTCGCCAACGCCGAGGGGGTGTCTTCCCGAGGCTGAGGGGGTGTCTTTCCGGGGCCGAGGAGGTGTCTTGCTGAGGCTGAGGGGGTGTCTTCCCAGAGCTGACTCCAGAAACGACTGGTCCGACCTCGGTGAAATTATCGTTACCCATGAGGCTTATTGGCCCCATCACTTTGTATGTGATTATACATTCTTTACAGATATGACTTGGAACTAGATAAGAAAATTTCTAATCACTTGTATAGGATCATAGTTTAAACCGATGGCTTCTCAACAAATTAGATGTCCTAAGACACGGTGGGCAAGGTGATGTACCGAGGGAAAATTAATAAAATAATAATATATTAGGGTTTTAATTGAGGTGATTTTGTGAGCTTGAGAGAGGTTGTGGAGAAGTTTTAATGGAACAATGTATTGCCAGATTTTTATTGTCTTCATTCATCTACTCATGCCAACCATGTCAAGTAAAGTAAAGCAAAGCTTAGAGGTTTAAGATAGTTCATGGCAACCACTATGATGTCCTTTGGAGTTGGAAGATGCTATAACCAGTGGTATCCTATCAAACCAAGATAAATTTTTTTAAACTAAAATTATATTTTAATTTTAATAAATCAATCTGATTTTAGAATTATTTTTAATACTATCCTCTAATTTTTTATTTGATTTTGACATAAAATCTTATCTTGTTTACTTTGTCAAATGACAAATATTTAAAAGCAAATAAAAATATCATATACCTATAAAGATAAATGTAAATATTTATTTAGCCATCTACTCTCTTAAAAGTAAATAGCCATCATATCATATATATACTTATCTTGTTTACATTCAGTTATTAAGTTAGTAGAAAACAAAAGCTTCAAGTTTATTTTCATGGCTTGTTTAGTATTTTGCCAAAAATAATTCTAAATCAGGTTTTTTTATTTTTAATTATTCTAAAATTGGGTCTCAGGTGAGGTCGTCGGCAATGAGGGTGCTCATCGGAGGGTGGGTTGCGATGGGGGTCACGTTCTGGTTGCTTAAGCCTCTGGATAAAAATAATTGAGTAGAGATGATTGCGTTCCTTCTTCTCGCCTTGGTTATACGTTCGTGATGAAATTGTTGATGATGAAAAAGATGTTGGGATTTCTTCCCGCTGATTTATAATTATTATGCTTACATGGTTAGAAGGTGATGTACATCTCTCTACTTTAATTTTATCCACTTTTTGGATTTGAAAGCATGGACGGTAGGGTGGGAGTCGGTCCGATCATGGATGGATCAGTTCTAATGTGGGTTGAACGTAAAAATTATCAATTTAATTCCGATCCTTCTATTAAACAAGTCGGAAATTCAAACCTAAATCAGATCTGTTCAATAAACAGATAACTTAACCCAATCTACTTAATCTATGCAATCTATTAATCAATAATAAAAGATTATATGCCAATCTATTTAATCTATTTAACTTATTCAATCTATTAATCAATAATATAAATGAGTTGGATAAATAGATCGATCTGACTTGATCTAACTGGTTACTCTAAATGGGTTAAATGGATTAACACTATTAAACCCAAATTTAAACCCATTTTTGCCACCGCTAATAGATGATAGGAAGATGGAAGGAGGAAGGCTTATCAGATGATTTGAATCACCACTCTGAAATCCTTAAGAAATATCACTGGTTAAGAGATGATAACAAAATAGAAGACCTCTTTAAACTACAGTCCAAGAACCTTATCTTTGCTTAGTCTCAATCACAATGAGGATCGCAAAGAAAGAAGAAAAGATTGAAAATCTCTCTATCGATCTTTCATTCCTCTATTTTAATATTTTTTTCCAACTTCCATTCTTGTTCTTGTTCTTGAATATGTAATACAACTAAGGGGAAAGGTGTTATTTAATTGGGGTTGCTTTTGATGGCACTGGAAACCCACTTAGTAACAACTTTTGGGGTCTATTCTAAGGTGATCGGGTTTAGATTGGGCTAGCCCATCATAGGCACCTAATCCAAACCTAACAATTTTCAAGAGAACCTCCAAGGATTAGATCATGTTTGTATGGAGTCACACCATATGGCCAATTAGTTAGGTGGTTCTTTCTATTGATTTTCTTCTAAGAGTTAGATTGCTCTTGCTTTAAGTTGCTCTAGCTATGTAATATCTAATTGAGCACCGATGCCCAATCTCTCTAAGAGAGAGATGTCATGCTAAGAATACAGAATCAGCCAACAAGGGATCAGAAAACAGATAGGCTGCATAAATTTGGCTAAATTAATTAAGATTCAGAGTTGGCCTAACAAGCTAGTATAATGCCGAAGAGTTTAAGGTAAGAGGCGATACATGAGGCAGATGGGGAACTTGATATGGCAGCAATCATTTTTTGATGCAATCAAAGAAGCAAAACTCATCAAAGCTAAGCATTTCAAAAAATACAATCATAATCAAAGGTGGGAGTACTAGTTGGGACCTTTAAGATGCTACTCTATTTCAGCACAGGATAAGTAGAAAGAACAAAATACAACTGTACATCAACTTGTGTTACAGAAAAGAGGCTAAAATATACCAGTGGCTACAACTGAAAGAAGGGTAAGATAAAGGTTTTGCAGAGTCTGCAATAAAATATAGCAATGGTTACAACTGAAAGAACGGTAAGCTTAAGGTTGTCCAGAGTCTGCAATCCAGTCCCCTCAATCGTAAGCTCTTCTATGTCCTGTATAGCAATGGCTTGCATGTCCACGTCACCACTGAGGCCACCAACAAGGTCGTGAGGATCGAAGCCACGATCATCACCGAGTAGAAATCTCTAGCGACTAGGACTGAAAATGGATCAGATAAAATTCGATTGTATTTGAATCCGTATTTAAATTATATCAAATTTAAATATTTATTTTATAGTTTAATCAAATTTAAATATAATTTAAATATTTAAATAAAAATTATTCAAATATACGGATATAATTTTACTATGTTTTTATTCGGATACGGATATCCGTTAAAATAAAAGAAGGCAACGAAATCTCGCTTTTCCGGAAATTCTCGCTTTCCAGCGATCCTCATCAAACATTTCAACCAATTGGAGGAGAGCTCGCGGATTGTGTGTTTCTTCAAACCCATTCTTGCCCGTCCGATCCCCCAGCAACGACCCCAAATCCCTCCTCCCCCAGCGGGTAACCTCCCTTCGCATGCCTCTCCTATCCCTCCTCTCTCTTATAATCTCCCCATGGCCCTCGCGAGTGGAAGGGTACTGGAGCTGGAGAGGATCGCCAGGTGACTTTCGCGAAGCGGCGGAACGGGCTGCTCAAGAAGGCCTACGAGCTCTCCGTGCTCTGCGACGCCGAGGTCGCCCTCATCATCTTCTCCAACCGCGGGAAGCTCTATGAGTTCTGCAGCAGCTCCAGGTAGTGGGCAGCGGATGAGAACTTGGTAAAAAGCAGCGAGGTAAAAGCTTCTTCTTTTATTTATTTATTTTTTGTTTGGATGTTTCGTTCTCTTTCTTGGTCTTGATCTGTTTCCGGTTTTAGATCTCGGGGGAAGGGGCTGTTCCCGTTGCTGTTCTTGTGTCCTTTTTGGTGAAACAATAAAAAGGAAGTCAGATCTGCTGAGAAAAGAAACTAGTGATCTATAAAATTCAGAACTTTCCCCAGCGGGTAACCTCCCTTCGCATGCCTCTCCTATCCCTCTCTCTTCTTGTAATCTCCCCATGGCCCTCGCGAGGGGAAGGGTACTGGAGCTGGAGAGGATCGCCAGGTGACCTTCGCGAAGCGGCGGAACGGGCTGCTCAAGAAGGCCTACGAGCTCTCCGTGCTCTGCGACGCCGAGGTCGCCCTCATCATCTTCTCCAACCGCGGGAAGCTCTATGAGTTCTGCAGCAGCTTCAGGTAGTGGGCAGCGGACGAGAACTTGGTAAAAAGCAGCGAGGTAAAAGCTTCTTCTTTTATTTATTTATTTTTTGTTTGGATGTTTCGTTCTCTTTCTTGGTCTTGATCTGTTTCCGGTTTTAGATCTCGGGGGAAGGGGCTGTTCCCGTTGCTGTTCTTGTGTAAAAGCTTCTTCTTTTATTTATTTGTTTTTTGTTTGGATGTTTCGTTCTCTTTCTTGGTCTTGATCTGTTTCCGGTTTTAGATCTCGGGGAAGGGGCTGTTCCCGTTGCTCTTCTTGTGTCCTTTATGGTGAAACAATAAAAAGGAAGTCAGATCTGCTGAGAAAAGAAACTAGTGATCTATAAAATTCAGAACTTTCTGGTTTTTGATTATGTTTTTCTTCCTCTACTCAGGATCGGAGCGATCTACAATTCTTAATTAGTTAGAGAAGGATCTACAATTCTTAAATTTTGGCCATGTCGTTTTCTGGGCCTTGTGAATCAATTGAGACAGAACCCTTTGTACCTTGCCGCTGATGTATTTTACTCCCGGCTTCTGGCTTGAAAAAACAAAATCGATCACACTGAAAAAATAAGCCGATATATTAACGTTTTTATCAACAAACCACCAGCTAAAGTCCCTAAAAATATTTCATTTTTTTTAAATTCAACTAGTAATGGTATTATGTCACAAAACTTGCTGACCATCAAAAATTCAAATTATAACCGAATGACCCGCCTTTATATTTATTTATCATCAGATAAATAATAATAGGAGATGGAAGCTAATATGCCAGGATGCCAACTTATATTCTTTGCATGAGTTTTCTCATACTGTTTATTTAATCTAGACAACTAGTTAAGTCTTCATCCTTCTGTTTAAGTTTCACTAATTAATTAGTAGGGAGTAATTTGTTAGGATAGACTATAGAGGTAAACTTTATTGAATCTAAAGATTAGTTCTCAATTTTCTTATTATAACAAAAATTAGATTAAAAAATAAAAGTAATTACCAAGAAAAGATATCTATGAGTGATTGCTGAAAAATAGCTTTTCATGCTTTGCAAATATAAATTTTAGAATGCGTAGGTAATAAATTTTGATGGTGTTTGTTTCATGTGTTGCGTTTCACACTTTGTATCTTGGCAAATTTAGTTAGACAATGTCCTTAATTCATAGTTTGTAATTTTTTTAGGAATTTTATTTTATATCTGCTTATGAAATTCTTTTAAGTTGAAGTGGACTAATTATACTTGCAGCTTGTTTTCGTTATTTCTCTAGAAATTTCTATCTTACATGCATATAGAATTCTTTTGATTTGATTTGGAATCGATACGCTTGCAGATTGTTTCTTCTTTTCAAGGCTTTTATCTTGCTTTCAAATTAGCCAGAATTAGTTTTGCATCTGTGATGTTATTTATATATAGAGGTCCTAGAGGCCAATTCTCTTCATTGGTTGGTAAATAAATGGACTAGATAAGGAATATGGTTGGTAAATAAATGGACTAGATAAGTATTGAATGAGCATTCTGAGAAAGAGATACAACATATGTTTGTGGTGTTGAAATATCTAGTCAAGGTATTTTTCACTTGACCTTCTTTATTGATTCATGCGATCCTGTTGTATTTATGCATTTTTTGTATTAGTGAACTGCAAATTCTTATATGTCTATATTTTTTTTAAAAATTGTCTTAATGATTTCCATCTCAAATATTTTAGGTCCTGTTACAATGTTGCTTAGTTTGATTTGTTGTGGATTTCAATCTCTTTCAAGTTAAGAGAACATTTAGGTAGCCATATTCTTATTGCCTATGTTTTGCTCTTGTGGTAGACAGTGAGTTTAGTGACTTTTTAGTATTCTTTATTTATTAACTTTTTCATAATTATTCATCATATAACACCATCATAAGATCATAGAAGTTTTTATCTTCATATCCGTATCCGTATTTGTATATAATAAATATGAATATGCTGGATATTCGATTCGTATCCATATATAATAAATATGGATATGCTGGATAATCAATTCGTATTCGTATCCGTATATAATAAATATGGATATACTTGATATCCGATTCGTATTCGTATTCATTTAGAATAAATATGGATATAAATTTTAATATCCGTTTAGTATTCGTATCCGTATTCGTATTCGTTAAAAAATATGGATATAAATAAGAATATACTACTATCTGATCCGTATCCGATTTGTTTCGGCCATACTAGTGACCAATTGGATAAAATTAATCAATCAATCGACAAACAAAAAATTAAAAGAGAGTTAGGAGATGAATTAAGAAGCATTGATTTGAGGAGGAGCCAAAGTAAGGTAATGTGAGGTGAGATAATTAAGTACTTGATTGTTCATTTTGATTTTGAAAAGGATCATCACGAGGGGCCTTTGGCGGTGGTGAGGAAGCCATGACTTTTGTAATATAAAATACAACTTGTTTAATAAATAAAATAAAATTTGAATAAAAATGAAATGAAACCTACATGACGGTACATAATACATTAAAAATTTATTACATTAAAAGTTCATTACAATACATAATACATGCTGCAAATTCAAACCTGACGATATAATTTTTTTTAAAAATGGAGAAAGATTGCTGCTAGTTTTGCAATAAATTAGCAGTAAGAAAGATTTTTAGCACAACAAGAATGATTATTGGAAGGGTAATATTTTTTATCTTTGATTTCAATTTTCATGAGGAGAAGGAGAATGTAAAGATGATGATCATCATTGAATATTTATCGCCATTATTCCTCCTATCTAGTTCTGTTCTAAAAAAATACTAATAGGCCTTATGTGAGCTCCATTCGGTATCTTTTGGACATAAATATATCCCTTGATCGTCAGTAGTGTCAAAACTAGGTAGGAAGAATAATGGCGATGAATATTTAACAAATAATGATGATTATCATCTTTGTATTTTTCTTTTTTTTTTTTCATGAAAATTGCGGTTAAAGATAAGAAGTGTTGCCTTTCCATCCTTTTTGTTGTGCTAAAAATCCGTGCTAAAAATCCTTCTTGCGAGTTTATTGTAGAACTAGCAGCAATCTCTCTCCGTTTTTAAATAAATTGTATCTTCTTAGGTTTGAATTTGACTTCCTCGCCATCCTCTTCAAAATCGGAATTGGAATTGATAACCGATTACTTAATCATCTCGCTTCACCTTACCTGGGTTCCTTCTCAAATCAGTTTCTTCCTGCTTCTTAATTCATCAACTCCTAACTCTCTTTTAATTTCTTGTCGATTGATAATTTTATCCAATTGGTTGCTAGAGATTTCTACTCGGTGATGATCGTGGCTTCGGTCCTGACGACCTTGTTGGTGGCCTCAGTGGTGACGGGGACGTGCAAGTCATTGCTATACAGGACATAGAAGAGCTTACGATTGAGGGGATTGGATTGCAGACTTTGGACAACCTTAAGCTTACCGTTCTTTTAGTTGTAACCATTGCTATATTTTATTGCAGACTCTGCAAAACCTTTATCTTACTGGTATATTTTAGCCTCTTTTCTGTAACTTGTACAGTTGTATTTTTTGTTCTTTCTACTTATCCTATGCTGAAATAGAGTAGCATCTTAAAGGTCCCAACTAGTACTCCCACCTTTGATTATGATTGTATTTTTTGAAATGCTTAGCTTTGATGAGTTTTGCTTTTTTGATTGCATCAAAAAATGATTGCTGCCAGATCAAGTTCCCCATCTGCCTCATGTGATCCGCCTCTTATCTTAAACTCTTCGACATTATAGCTAACTCTGAATCTTAATTAGATTTAGCCAAATTTATGCAGCCTATCTGTTTTCTGATCCCTTGTTGGCTGATTCTGTATTCTTAGCCATGACATCTCTCTCTGTTAGAGAGATTGGGCATCGGTGCTCAATTAGATATTACATAGCTAGAGCAACTTAAAGCAAGAGCAATCTAACTCTTAGAAGAAAATCAATAGAAAGAACCACCTAACTAATTGGCCATATGGTGTGACTCCATACAAACATGATCTAATCCTTGGAGGTTCTCTTGAAAATTGTTAGGTTTGAATTAGGTGCCTATGATGGGCTAGCCCAATCTAAACCCGATCACCTTAGAATAGACCCCAAAAGTTGTTACTAAGTGGTTTTCAATGCCATCAAAAGCAATCCCAATTAAATAACACCTTTCCCCTTAGTTGTATTACATATTCAAGAACAAGAACAAGAATGGAAGTTGAAAAAAAAATTTAAAATAGAGAAATGAAAGATCGATAGAGAGATTTTCAATTTTTCTTCTTTTTTGCGATCCTCATTGTGATTGAGACTAAGCAAATATAGGTTTTTGGATTGTAGTTTAAAGAGGTCTTCTATTTTGTTATCATCTCTTAACCAGTGATATTTCTTAAGGATTTCAGAGTGGTGATTCAAATCATCTGATAAGCCTTCCTCCTTCCATCTTCCTATCATCTATTAGCGGTGGCAAAAATGGGTTTAAATTTGGGTTTAATAGTGTTAATCCATTTAACCCATTTAGAGTAACCAGTTGGATCAAGTCAGATGGATCAAGTCAGATCGACCTATTTATTCAACTTATTTATATTATTGATTAATAGATTAAATAAGTTAAATGGATTAAATAGATTGGCATATAATCTTTTATTATTGATTAATAGATTGCATAGATTAAGTAGATTGGGTTAAGTTATTTGTTTATTGAACAGATCTGATTTAGGTTTGAATTTTCGACTTGTTTAATAGAAGGATCGGAATTAAATTGATAATTTTTACGTTCAACCCACGTTAGAACTGATCCATCCATGATCGGAGTGACTCCCACCCCTATCGTCCAAAAGTTGATAAAATTAAAGTAGAGAGATGTACATCACTTTTAACCATGTAAGCATAATAATTATAAACCAAGAAGGAACTCCATCATCTCTACTCAATTATTTTTATCCAGAGGCTTAAGCAACCAGAACGTGACCTCCATGATGAGCACCATTATTGCCGACGACCTCACCTGAGACCCGATTTTAGAATAATTAAAAATAAGAAAACCTGATTTTAGAATTATTTTTGGCAAAAATACTAAACGAGCCATGAAAGTAATCTTGAAGCTTTTGTTTTCTACAAACTTAATGTAAACAAGATAAGTATATTTATTTAGCCATCTACTCTCTTAAAAGACTTGATCGGCACCAAAAGTCCTGGGTTAGCCAGGCACAAAGCCCTGTACCACTGGTAGAACGGCGTGCTATCGGCTTTCAGCAGCTTAAGCTGGACTCCGGTCGACACAAAAGCCGGCTTTCAGCAGCTTAAGCCGGACTCCGGTCGATACAAAAGCCCTGGGCCAGTGTACTATTAGCAGAGCGATGTGTTGTCGGCTCTCAACAACTTAAGCCCCACCTTGGTCGGCCCTGGGTCAGCTAGGCACAAAGTCCAGTGTATCACTAACAGAGCGGCTTAAGTCCATCCCTAGTTGGCACGAAAGCCGTAGGTTAGCCAGGCACAAAACCTTGCGTATCGTTGGCGAAGCAACGTGCAAGCAACTCGGGAGGCTCAATTTTATCTTGACCTTCCGAGTCTTATGCTCTCTCAAAAATTGAGAGTTCGTACCTTTCGATCCTAAGATTCGGTTCTACAAAGCTAAGTCGAGGCTAACCAAGGGTAAGTTACAGATTGCTCGACACCGACGAAGCTCTTAAGGGTCCCTCATCGGTTGCCAAAAAGTTTGAAGTGACAATTGCAATCAAGCAGAGACAAATTTCATTGAAAGGAGTGTATTTTATTAATTTAAAAGTACTTACAAAATGCCGACTAAGTTAGGCTCACAAAAACAAAATACAGTATAGGGCTCATGGGTCAGTAGGTGCGTCCTCATCATCAGAAGAGCCCATCTCGGAGAGGCGGTCCGGCTCCACTTTAAGGGCCTGGGGAAAATTTAATTTTTTAGCCACCTTTTTTTTTTTCGTGCCGGAACCCTTGAAGATATTCTCCCATCGAAGCTTCGGTTAGCTCATACATGAAATGCTTGGACGCTCGAAATTCTTCAATAACTCTGGTGGTCCTGACTTCGACAGTTGCCTCCACCTCAGCCACTAGAGCTCCCCTCTCAGCAACCAGGGCTGCCACTGCTATCCTTTCGGCCTTCAGGGCTAGATTCCTTTCCTCCTTCGCTCCCTTAGCCCTTTCTTTGGCCTTCCTCATTTTCTCCTTCGCCATCCTTGCCTTTTCTTTGGCTTGACTCACCTGACTCGGCCGCTTGGATGGTTGTGACCAATTCGGAGATGTGCAGGTCCCTAGACGCGACGACATTCTTGGCCTCCATGAGCTGGTTGAGGGTCGCCCGTAGGCGGTTGGACTCAATCTCTGCCCGGTTCTCGGCTGCTTTTATTTCATCAGCTCGGGCGGTCTTGGTTGATTCTAAGGCCTTCTATGTCGTTTTGCTCGAACACGAGCATCCTCGGCCTTTTTTTGGGCCTCCCACACGTTGGTTTTTTCACCGTGGATAACTTTCTTGGCGATAGCCAGGGAGTTGGCAACCTGCATGCAAGCTCCATTTCAAAAAGAAAAGGAAGAGCAAAAAGAAATTTGAAAGCAAAGAGTGGATAGTCTAACTACCTTGACTAAGACCGCGTAGGATTCACGAAAGAAGGTATTCGCCTTCAAGTGGCTGAGCTCCTCCTGAACCTCCGGTACGAAGATTGACGAGATGAGCCGCTCCACCCGGTGCCCATCGTCTAGGACATAGTCCCGAGACAGCCCTTGCCTAGTCCTACTCCCTTCGGCAGCTCTGGCGGTCTCGGATTCGGCGCATGGAGAGCTGCTCACTGACGTCCTCTCCGAGGGTGGGCTTGCTGTTTGCGATGGTCCCTCGCCTCAGTACCTTGCAGCTTCGGTGGGGGCTGGTTTGTAGGGGGCAGGAGACCCCCACCGCTGTTGGCTCCTCTGTGGTTGACCCTTCCATGGCTGGCTCTGCCTCCATGGCCGACTCCCCTGTGATCGTCGGCTCCCCCACGGTCGGTGTCTCTGTGGCCGCTCCACCACTCGTGGTCCTTTCAGGTGGGGTGTCGGTCGTTAAGTCTATCTCCGAGGCGATCGAAGGCTCCTGCGGTGCGGATGGCTCGAGTGCCTGCATTGTCGGGCGTTTTGAATCTGGTGCTCGCCGCCCCTCGCTCGGTCCCTCTCGGGCCTTTCTTTTAGCGGCGGCCTTCATGAGTCGGCGTGCTTGGATTTTCATAGCTGCGTAGTATCAACTGTGGTCAGAAAAAAAAAAACGATGAGCGAGAGCAAGGGCAAGACTTTGGTTAAGTACAGGGAGACTTACTAAACTGGGATATAAGACCCGTCGACCGGAGGTTTCCCTCCGTCAGGAGCAGGTTGTACCGAGGAATTTCGATGGACAACAGCTGTCCTAGCGCCTCTCTATCTCCAGGGTGGACAGTGGAATTTGCATTATCTCGAGGGTCAGGGTCTTTCCACTGGGACTTTACTTGGCCAATGTTGGCGAAAAAAATTGAGATTTTAAGCCTTTAATGGAAGAAGGGAGAAAGAGTTTTAAGGACGCGATGGGGCCTGGGCTAGAACCCTAGAACAACCACCAATCTTTTTGAAATCGGAGGATATAAAAGGAATGAAAGAGAGAGACTCGTGGGGCGATGTGGAGGTGATGGCAAAGGATAACGAAGGAACAAATGACATGTAAGGAATTTGGGACCAACTGGGAAGGAGTTAAGGAATAATAGTCAAGGAGGTTAACGAAGAAAGGATGAAAGGGTAAGCGGAGGCCTACCCTCGGGGAAATCTCATAGATGGCTATCCGGCCCGGTCGGGATGAGATCACTCTGTCGTCAGGGGTCGGGAGATAGAGCTCAACATCCCGAGGAATTTGGTAACGGGCCTGGATGTTGCCAAATCGTTGCCCGTTACCATGGAGGCAGCCCCTTCCAGGGATTCCGCCCCCATACTCGAGGAGGTGCCGGCCCTCGCCTGGCAACCTCTCGGCGGATTCCGGCTAGCCGCCGCTGGGCGCCTCCCTGTGGGAGCCTCCCCGGCGACACGCCGCTAGGCTAGAGGGACGTGAACCTTCGGATCGGAGGACCACTCAAGGGGAGAAGGAGAAGGAGAAACTTGAGGCCTCTCAGGCGAGGAACAATTCTTTGAATTGTCCTCCGCAGACCAAGACTGGGAATTCATTGCAAGACGAAAGTTTAAAGAAGCCTAGGAGGAACAAAAAGCTAACCTGGGAATGAAGGTGATGAACGCGAGCTCTCGAGTTGCAGAGGGAGCCAGGAAGCGAAAAATTAGAAATCAGGGGAAGAAGACGATGATAACAGGAATAGAATGACCGCTTTCAACCCTCTACTCAAGTTTTATTCAATTTCAAACTTTCTCACCGTGCAGGCTCCCACAGCAAGTTGGATTGCCTAGGTAATCGTTGAGCGCAGGATATGATTCACTTCCGGCCAATGGTAGGCACCGATGACGTCGCTGTTATGATGGATAATGATGGCATGACTTTCCTCACGGACTTCGATGGATAAATCCTGCTTCGAGGATGATCATCGCAAATCGGGTGGACAGCATTGGTCATCCTATCACATCCATGTACTGCCCGCATAAGATTGTTGTAGCGCCTATAGACACGCGTTTGGAGGCGGTTTGCAAAGGATGAGGATTAGCCATTTGGGAGGTGACACCCCTTTCACTTTACTGGAGCGGGTCCACTTCGTCTCAGGGGTGAGGGGGCATCTGATATGGTTGATCCTGAGCCGTTAGAATGAACGGCAAAGATAGCGGCAGCTGACGGGAGCTACATCAATCCTTGAGAGGTACCTCTCGGTCTCGGGGCACATTAACAATATATCAACCCTCGGGACCTTCCTTTCGGTCTCGGGGCACATGAACAGTATATCAACCCTTGAGACCAAGAGAGAGGTCTCGGGGCACATGAACAGTATATCAACCCCTGAGACATTCCTCTCGGTCTCGAGGCACATGAACGACATCTCAATTCTCGGCGCATGGTCAAGTTGTTTTGGGCCACCTGGCGTGCCCACATAATCCATCGCACATTCGTGGTAGAAGGTGGCCATACCTCATAACGGCGTATGATCTGTTGTATCTTTGTCACTGTGCATGACCATACCTCGTTACGACATGCGAATCACCATTTGTTTGTTGCTGTGCACGATCATGTCCAGTGGTGGCGCGCACCAGACGCGACCCCAGATGCGAGACATCTGTGAGGTCATATTGACAGGTAACTTATGATGCATCCGGTGTGTACGATGACAGTACGACCTATCATCGCTGGCCTCGTATTTTGTCTTGGTCTCTTTAAAAATCAGTGATCTTGAGAATAGAAAGGGGATATTCGAACAGGTATAAAAGCACATGCCCCGCTGTAAGGATCCTTAAACTCTGATTTTTTTAATTTTTTTCCTACTAGCTAAAACTCTAACTGTTTCAGCTTCCTTTTGCTGAACAGTTCTCATCTGATCCCAAGTGATTGACTTGAGCAACGGAGGGTCCCTACCGGAGCATCCGGTCTTTGGAGACTTCTTGCAGGGTTCGGAGAGAAGGACGTCCGTCTTTCTCGACGCTTGAAGAATGTGACTTGACGTTATCAGTGATGCCTTTGCAGGTAAACTGGTAAATGTTATCATCCCTCGACTAGGTCCAAATGGAGAACTATCTCCTGGGGTTGGAAAGGTGAGATCATAGAAAAGGTTGAAAATTGCCCCAACTGCCATTATGTCATGAAATGTTTTATTGAGAACTTTGCAGGATCACTATTGATGGTTGCTTCAAACCTAAAACCTTTTGTAGATCTCACTATTACTCATGGAATGTGGGATGAGCTTTAGGTTTAAATTTTCTGCTTCGATCCATGTACCTTCCCTGTCCGAAAATGCATCATAATATGGGCGTTATGTGTCATTTTTGGAACTATTTCTGGTCAGATGGTTCTGATTCGATCCCGAGTCATGAAACCATTACAGTTTATCAGTCTACTTTTGCAAAGAGGACATGAAAAACCCCTGGAATTGTTGTTTACTATGATTATTTAGTTATGGTTTGATGTCTCTAATCGATACGCCATTGTCTCTCAGGTCTTCTTGGAATATGCTGACACAGAAGGATCTACAAAAGCCAGGCAGGGGATGAATGGTAGGAAATTCGGAGGTAAAGAAGTTGTTACCATCTTTTATCCAGAGAGTAAGTTTGCCCAAGGAGAATATGATGGCTAACTGCATTGTCAAATTTTTTTCTTAAATACTATCATTCACCGTCTACCTGAGACTGTGATGAGGGTTTTCCAGAGGCTCTGGTGCAAATCAAGTACATCATATTAATTGAATTCATGTACAATGTAAGGAAATGTGTTTTTGACACTATTACCGTATGACAGTTTGACACACTCTTACTGTGTAACACAAGCTTGCTGTGATGATAGCTGGGATGACAAAAGCTTGTTAAAATATTTTGATTGCTCCAGAAATCGATGATTTAAATGAGTAGTGCATTATCATTGATTCTCTGGGTACTGTTCTATCCTTGCAATTCGGATTTAAAGTTTGGTATGGTTCCAAAGAATGGAGCTGGGTTTAGCATGGGTGCAGCAAGGGGACAACTTTTTCCTCCTTTTTAACTTCATGGACGTCGTATTTTAACGGTCATGCAACCTTAATGAGTTCGTACATTGGTCAATGTGGATTCTGAGTTTGTATTTAGGTTGAATTTTTTAAGAAATGTGTATGTTCAACTCGGTTGTTTCATAGCAACAGTTCACCAAGAAGTCGCAGGAACTTACGTGATGATGAGGATAAAAGAAAATTGATTAAAACTGATTTTCGGGTCTTGTTTTGGTGGCCATATGTTAGATATTTTCTCATGACTTGCAAGCATGCAAAATGCAGTCTGGGCTTGTAGCTGTGCTTGAGTTGCCATTTGTTGGACTCATTTATTGATTTTTTAAGGCAATTCTATCGATTTTTTTTTTTTTTGATTTTTGTTGGTTGAAAAAGTGTTTCTAATGATTAAAAAGAAAATATAAGTAAGAAATTAGAGCCATACTGATTGTCTCTATGATTTGGGCTAGAACTTTTTGCAGGTCTAAATTCATCTTACAAGTCAGTCTGAATAAGGCTATAAATGGTATCGTAAAAATGGACCTTATTATCTTTAAACATTATAATTTCATAGCCATTATTATTTATAATTATTTTAAATCTTTAAATTGAGAAGCAATAATTATTATAATAGCAATGTAACAAAAAAATTAAAGATAATATTGAAAAGTAATAATAATATTATTTTTATTTATTTTATTGGATAAAAGTTATTTTTGATTGCACAATGATTTTAAAAATTAATATAAAAAATTTTAAACTTCAAAAACTATTAGTTTATTTATAAAGGTACAAAAAAAATTCATTATGTATGCAATAATAATTGTTACAAAATATAACATTATATTAAAAATATAATGATGAACAATTAAAAAGGTTTAAAACTATAGTTACTTCTATTGTAATCATGATAATATCATTTTAATTTTATTTTTTTGAAACCAAAGGAGGTAAACCATTCGGCACAAAACTTTTGACTTCTTGTCGATAAGCGGCGCCATCCTAATTAAATTTACATATTATTTAAAGATTTTTTCTTTAAAACCTTGACCCGAACCATTTCCCAGGTGCATTATTGATTTATCTGTGATGAGCAGTCAGTCGACTTGTTTCTAATCTTAGGGCCAGGGGAAGGTGGGAATAGAAGCAACACGTTTCACCGACTCTTTTTCTGATAGAAGCAACACGTTTCACTGACTTTTTTCCGTTCAAGGGTTAGCTTGATAGAGGAGGAGAGAGCTGAGGAAGGAAAGGAAGGCGCATGATCTGAACTCCCCACCTAACTGTAGGAAAAATATTAATTTTACGATGCCCTAGGATCTCAGGTTTATTTGTATGCATATATTTTATTTAAATTTAATTTAATTAAATATATAAATACATCATGTATATCTGTAATTGAAAGCATGTAAAATTTAAAATTAAATTTTATACCTTTCAGTTTGTATACCTGATGCAGAAACTGGATGAAATCTAATCTCCTGTGAATAGTTTCTTGTTGATGCTTGCGAGAGTTGCATGTGCCACTCCTCTATTTCGTACGCACGCCAGAAAACCTTGAGACAGGGGATAAAGAACCCGAAGGGATGGAGAACTTTTCTCCGAGAGAAGAGACCCTCTCTTTTTGGACTTCTCTGATTTTTGGACTCTTCTTTCTCTGCTCCTCTTTTTTTTTTCCTCGAGGTTGAGAAAAGTTTTTTAAATAAATCCATCATAAAACAATCCAAAACAACATTTTGAATTTGTTTTACGATATGATAATATCCGATCTTCGAAAGCGGATGGGTTACGGACGTTCAACGCGTAAAGAAAATTTTGTAAAACAAATTTACCGATTCATATCATCTCAATGGAAAGATCATAATTTAACTAAAATTTTAAATTGCGTTATCAGATTGATAAAATCGTAATTTATATGAAGTTTCAAATGAATTGTAATTTACTTGAAATGGTAAAATCATAAATTTTTTTAAGTTTCAAAGTCTCGTTGGCTACTCGATAATATAAAAAATATTTAAAATATTTATAAATATAAAAATAATCAGATTAAATTCGTTTGAATCCAAATTAAAATCCGAAAGAACTCATGCGAAGATCTCGAACCATACTTCACATTAACTTATTTAATTTCTAATTTAAAGTAATTTATAATTTTAAAATTCATAAATAAACGATCAGAGGCTATATTGGATATCCGATTCAAACCACTTTGAAACCAGATCTAAACCACTCTATCGTCAAACCAACCATTGGTCTATGGTTCAAGTCTTATCCCACAATGGGTTTGAATAAATCCCAAAAATTTACTTAAGTTACAAACTAACTCAAGTTCATCCCCAGAATAAGTACTACCACTAATGCCCAGTGCTAGCTAGACATTGCTAGTACAAACTTGGTATTACCCATATGACCAAGTCCTACTTAGATCATGGGTTAAGCCTGTCTCCAGGTCATCTGACTATGTGCGTGACTCCATAGGTTCGAATCTAAGTCGGTAGCATAGGAACACTTCTATACCAATTGATGTGATCATCTAGCAATGGTACCCGATGTCCGAATAGACCGAATGTATGCAAAGCAATATTCATGAACCTAGGCTATGGTTATCGTATATTTCATCCCCTTGTCCAAATACTCAAGATGAATTTAGAGTTCACTGCCAACTTCTAAAAACATCTAAGTGTTTCAACATGTACAATCCTGTGACTCCTCACATGGATTACCCTGGCCAAGGTTTTGCAAAATTAAAACACAAAGAGTATTAACTCTAATACTTAGAGTGGACAATTCCATCTTGACTCATCACTGATTTAATAAGTACTTGAGTGTACCCAGCATCCTTCCGTCACTGGATTAGAAATCCAGGTAGTCCAGCGCCTAAGTACAGTGAGTTGCTTATTAAGTCACCATGATAGTCTCAGTCAAAGGGACACTTATACCCATTGCCCTTCTGTGAGATACCCTTGACAGTAGAGTACTCAACAAAGGTGAGCCACTGTTCAGTGAATGTACTCCTACACTCACCTGCATGCCATACTAATATCATACACTCCTTGGTTTAAGAGGATAAACCAACATATATGGCACACAACGACCTATACTTGACTACGTTATTGTTCTAGATAATAATGTATCATTTGGTCACGAACCTATTTAAGAATTACTCGATAATTCCTCCTTTATCGAGCAAATGTAATTCTAAGGACTACAACAAATAAGAGTTCTATTGGAAGATGAAAAATATGTTGTACTGCCAAAATAACTTTTATTAATCAAATAAATCATGTACAATGAATCACAACCGTCTAGACGATTGGCTGTAGGACATATTTCCTAACAACTCCACTTGGACTAGAGCCAATCAGAACAGTATCTAATATCCATCTTCCATTTGTGTTCATCGAACTCCTTGACTCCGAGAGCTTTAGTAAATGGGTCAGCTAGGTTCTCCTTTCCGTCGATCTTCCAAAGCTTGATGTCACCTCGTTCCACGATTTCTCGTATAAGGTGGTAGCAACGCAATATGCTTGGTGCGGTGATGAGATTTTGGCTCTTTGGCTTGAGCAATTGCTCCAGAGCTGCCACAGTACACTGGAACAAGACCACCCAGAGCAGCGCCACTTCCAGCTCGCCTAAAAATTTTCGTAGCCATACCACTTCCTTTGCTGCATCTGATGCTGCGATATACTCCACCTCGCATACAGAATCCACCACTGTGTGTTGCTTGGAACTTTTCAGCAGATCGCTCCTCCATTTAGGGTAAAGACAAACCCTGATACACTTTTGCTATCATCTTTGTCTGACTGAAAACTGGAGTCAGTATATCCCACAAGCTTCAAGTCAGGTTCTCCATAGATAAGCCATTGGTCTTTAGTATTTCGCAAATACTTAAGGATGGTTTTCACCACTTTCCAATGTGCTTCACCTGGGTTAGACTGATATCTACTCACTACTCCTAGTGAATATGCTACGTCTGGTCTCGTACATGTCATGGCGTACATAATAGAACCCACTGCCGAAGCATATGGAATCCTACTCATACGTTCTCTCTCGTCAGGAGTTGTCGCACAATCCTTCTTAGAGAGTGAAATCCCATGGCCTATCGGAAGATAGCCTTTCTTGGAATTTTCCATGCTGAACCTTTTCAGCACTTCTCGATGTACGTTGACTGTGATAATCCCAGCAGCTTCTTTGATCTATCTCTATAGATCTTCATCCCTAGAATGTAAGAAGCTTCTCCCAAGTCCTTCATGGATAACTGTGACATTAACCAAACCTTTATTCCCTGTAATGCAGGAATATCATTCCCAATTAAGAGAATGTCATCTACATACAATACAAGAAACATAACTACAGAACCATTAGCCCATTTGTATATGCAGGGTTCTTCTTCGTTCTTAACGAAGCCATAAGTCTTGATACATTTATCAAATGTTTATTCCAACTCCGAGAAGCTTGCTTGAGTCCATAAATGGACTTATGAAGCCTGCATACTTTTGACTCGTCTGTGGATGTGAACCGTTCAGGCTGTATCATATACACCTCCTCTTCGAGCTCTCCATTTAGAAAAGCCGTTCGGACATCCATTTGCCAGATCTCATAGTCAAAATGTGCAGCTAAAGCAAGCATAATCCGAATAGACTTGAGCATTGCTACAGGAAAAAAGTCTCGTCATAGTCAATACCATAACGCTAACGATACCCCTTAGCAACCAGATGGGCTTTATAGGTCTCCACCTTCCCATCTACACCCCGTTTCCTCTTGAAAATTTATTTACACCCTATGATTTTTGCCCCTTCAAGTGGATCAACTAGTGTCCATATACTATTAATCTCCATGGATTCCATTTCGGACTTCATGGCCTCTAGCCATTTCTCTGAGTCAGATCTCCGCAGCGGATCCATATAGGTGATTGGGTCCTCATCGTTCTCATCAAGTTCAATGGGATCCCCGTCACGAACCAAGAAACTGAAGTATCTGTCCGGTTGACGTGGTACTCTATCAGATCTCCTTAATGGTACCTTAACGGGCTCCGGGTTTGAACCAGTCAAAGCCGGTTCCATAGCGGTTTCTGAGTGTAAAGGTACTTCTCCTTGTCGAACTTTATTAAGTTCAACATTGGCCTTAGCACTTCCAGTAAGATACTCCTTTTCTAAAAAGGTGGCTCTCATGCTGACGAACAACTTTTGCTCTTCAGTGTGGTAGAAGTAGTATCCTTTAGACTCCTTTGGATATCCAATAAAGATGCATTTGTCAGACCTTGGTCCTAGCTTGTCTGTCAACAATCTCTTGACATAAGCTGGAGACCCCAAGACCCTAAGGTGTGTGAGCACCGGCTTACGCCCCATCCATATCTCATATGTAGTTTTAGCAACAGATTTACTAGGGACCCTGTTAAGAATGTAACAGGCCGACTCAAGTGCGTAGTCCCAAAAGGAGATAGGCAAACTAGCAAAGCCCATCATGGACCGAACCATATCTAATAGGGTTCGATTCCTCCTTTCAGACACACCATTTAACTGGGGTGTCCCTAGAAGTGTCCATTGAGAGAATCCATTCTCCTTTAGATATGTCAAAAACTCATTAGAAAGATATTCACCTCCTCGATTTAACCGAAGGATTTTAATATTCTTTCCAGTTTGTTTTTCTACCTTACTACGATATCGTTTGAACATTTCAAATGATTCAGATTTATGTCTCATTAAGAAGACATAACCGAACATGGAGTGGTCGTCTGTAAATGTAATGAAATAGCTAAACCCTCTCATAGAGGCAGTATTCATAGGTCCACAAACATCCGTATGTATGAGGCCTAGAATCTCTTTGGCTCTTTCGCCTTTTCCAGTAAAAGGTGACTTGGTCATTTTCCCAAGAAGACAGGATTCACAAGTTTTAATTGATTCACAATCAATGTCATTGAGGATGCCCTCTCTACTAACCTGCTTATCCTGTTCTTGTTTATATGACCTAGCCTACAGTGCCAAAGGTATGAGTTATCGACATCATCTATTTTGGGGCATTTGTTTGGAGTGCATAATACATTAACAGGCTGTGATAGAAGGTAAATTCCATTGCTCAATTGTCCACACATCACAGATACATCATTCATAATGATATTTAAAATATCTTTCTTTATTGAAAAATCATATCCTTCAATAGCTAACTGGCCTACATAAATGACATTTAATAAAAACAGGACAATAGTGACATTCACTAAGTAATATTTTATTAAATTCAAAATAAAGCTCCACGACTCCCAACGCCAGTACTGGAACTCGGCTTCCATCACCCACGTTTAGGAATCTTTCACCTTCTTTGAATCTTCTACTAATTCGAAGCCCCTGCAAAGAATTACAAATATGAATTGGACTCCCGCATTTAATACCCAATTAGTAGTATCACAGATAGAAAAATTATAAGGTGTTATCATATAAATACCTTGTCCATCCACTCCTTGCTGGTTTTTCTTCTTAGGCCTGTTTGGATCCAGGGTTGCTATGTACTGGGGACAGTTCCTTTTTCAGTGACCCAGCTTCTTGCAGTAGAAGCACTCTGCCTGACTTTTGTCAGCCCTCTTCTTCTTGGTCTGACTAGGCCTAGCATGTTGTATCTTCTTTCTTTTATTTTTCTTCTTCATCCATTTCTTAAGGTGATGACGACCTGCCCCCGAACCTCCCACCAAATTCACTGACTTCTTTTGAAGCTGGTGATCTTTCTCAAAACTCTGCAGTAGACCCAGCGAACCATGATAGTTTACTGCTTCGTCATTCTATAATGACTGAGAAAGTCCAGGTAGGAGCTAGGCAGGGAGTTCAGAATGACATCCTTCCCAAGTTGCTCATGCAAAGGAAATCCAAGTTTGCCCAGACGTTCTATCGTCTCGATCATGCACAGTACATGATCGGTGACAGAAGTCTCATCACGCATACGCGCGTTGAAATGGTACTAGACATTCTGTACCTTTCAATGTCGTCTGGCGTCCCGAAAGATTCCTTCAACATTTGGAGTATTTGTTCTGGTTGGACCTCCTCAAATTTCCTACTAAACTCATCATTCATAGAAGCCAGCATTATGCAGCGCACTGTGGTGCGGTCATTGGTCCACTTCAAATAAGTGTCCCTGACCACACCCCGCACGTTAGGGGCTGGCTGCTTAGGTGCATGATCCATTATCACATAAAGGATCCTCTCATGCTCTAGAACTATTCTAAGCCTTCGATATCAGCTATCGAAGTTTGGACCTGTCAGTTTATCACTGTCTAACAGTGACCGGAGCGACAGATTTGTAGACATTTCTGAAAGGAAAACCAAAAACTTATTAGTGTACATGATTTATTTAAACCTATAGACTTGGACTTATAGTCTAAGGCCCTCCCACTATTTTATTCAGGTTGGTAGCCCCTATCTTCAACCCGAGAAATTACTCCTAATTTCTTAGTGGGTACTAGAACCCAGTAGACTACATATGAGCCCGACTTTGGCCGGCCCACCCACATGTATCTAAAGGTAGGTTCATAACCAATTGGTTCCCCAAACAATTTCTAGTAATTTATTTTGCCCCAGGTTGCACGCCAATCGGCCTTTGGGCCTCCTATTGGGTGTCCTGGTTAGGTCCAACCATTAACATGACATGTTCAAACTTCTAACCAAGGAATTGGTCAAGCCCGACTTTGGCCGGCCACCTGTTGACCCAATTGTTGATTTTGATGATTAACAAAACTATTTTAGTATAACATTTGAAGTTACTAATGATTTTGATTAAGTTTTTCAGTTTATGATTTATCCATTAATCAAAATCACCAGACAAATCAAGTTCTAGTTCGAATCTAATGTCAAGGTAAGATTGCAGACATTAGAGTCGACACATGGAATCGCAGTCGACTCCGGAAATTGGCACAGACTTAGAGTCGACTCCGGACTGTTAGAGCCGACTCAACAGAAAAGACAGAACGATGGTTTTCTGGTCACGACTTAGAGTCGACTCCGGACTGTTAGAGTCGACTCCAGAAGATTTTGTGTCGACCCCAGAAAAGTCAGAGACGACTCCAGATCGAGCGGATTGGGGATTTTCGATTTAGAGCCGACTCCAAAAAAGTTAGAGTCGACTCCAGATTGTCAGAACGACTCCAGAACTGTCAGAACGTCTCTAAACTTTACTTTATCTTTTTAATCCCAACGGCTATTACTATATTTGGTTCTAATCCTTCTTACACTTGTTTCTAACGGATAGTTTTCAGCTATTTATGGATTAAGAAGATCTATAAGAAGGGGTTTTATTGTATCCGGAGAGATAGAAGAGAGAAAGAATAGAAAAACCTTTGAAATCCATCAGAAAAGAAAAGAGGGAAGATTCGAAAGGAAAGATATACTGATTCCCAAAAGAAGAGAGAGAGATTTCAAGCTTTCTGGTTCATTTTGAAGAAATCTCAAGAGAAGAAGCAAGCCCTAGCTTTTTGATCTTCGGAGCTTCAAGAGCATTCTAAAGGAAGATCCACTCAAGAGAAGAGAAGAAGCAAGCCACCAAGATCTGCAAATCAGGCTTTGATTCCTATCTCTTTATTGTTGTTCTATTATTGTATATTTGCTCATTGGAGGAGCTTTTAAACTTGTAAAAACGTTATTGTTTGCTGGGTCAATCGGAGGATTGATTCCGTTGAGGCTGTTAGCCTTGTGCAAGCAGTTTGCTTGTGTTGTAAGGTTGTGTGCTGGTGAGCCTTGAAAACCAGCTGGGTTCGTTGTGCACCCGAAAAACAACAAGTTTGAGTTGTGAGCTTGCAAAACAACTCTGCTGTAATCAGATTGATTATAGTGTGGACCCAAGAGGTACTTGGGAGTGGATGTAGGTGTAGGTACACCGAACCACTATAAAATTCTTGTGTTTGCCGTGATTGTTTCCTTGTCTCTTACTCTCTATTCTTGCATACTCTGTTTTAATTTGTACATCTAAGTTTTCACTTCCGCTGGGGGATTTTTTAAAAGGAGTTTAATTTTTGAAAAACCCAATTCACCCCCCCTCTTGGGTTGCTATCTGGACCAACAATTGGTATCAGAGCTAGTGCTCATTTGATTTGATCTAACGATCAAGAGTCAAAGATCCACATGGCAACTCAAGCTGGTTCATCTTTTTCGAAGGCCAATCTACTAATAGACCACCCTTGTTTAATGGTTTAAACTATGGTTATTGGAAGGCTAGAATGAAAATTTCATTCAAGCACTTGACTATGATCTATGGAGCATTATAGTCAATGGACCACACACACCCACTGCTAGAATTAATGGCATGGAGATTCCTAAACCGGAAACGGAATGGGATGAACATGATAAAAAATTGGCACAACTTAATGCCAAGGCAATGAATGTTTTGTACTGCTCATTAGATGCAAATGAATTCAATCGTATATCTATTTGCATTTCTGCTAAGGAAATCTGGGATAGACTTGAGGTTACCCATGAGGGAACAAATCAAGTCAAGGAATCCAAGATTAACATGCTAGTTCATAAGTATGAATTGTTTAAAATGGATGCATGTGAATCTATTTCTGATATGTTTACAAGATTTACTGATATAGTTAATGGTTTAAAAAGTCTTGGTAAATCTTATGATAATTCTGATCTTGTGAGAAAGGTTTTGCGTTCCTTGCCTAGGACTTGGGAAGCTAAAGTGACTGCAATACAAGAGGCAAAGGATCTAAGTACCCTACCCCTGGAAGAATTATTGGGATCCTTGATGACTCATGAGCTTCAAGTTAAGCAACATGTTGATGATGATGAGTCAAAGAAGAAGAGGACTATGGCTCTTAAGATTTCTGAATATATGGAAGAGCCTCATGAATCTGAAGATGAAAGTGATGATGAGGACATGGCACTCATCACAAGGAAGTTTAAAAGATTCATGAAGAAGAAAAGTTTGAAAAGAAAAAGCCCTTTGCTAGAAAAGATGAGGACAAGGGCAAAGAAAAAGAAGTTATCTTTTTGAATGCAAGAAGCCGGGTCACTTTAAATCTGAATGCCCACAACTAAAGAAAGGCACCCGAGATTCAAAAAGAAGGCAATGATGGCCACATGGAGTGATTCGGAAAGCTCAAGTTCCGAAGAGGAAGAAAAGAGTGAAATGGCCAATCTATGCTTCATGGCGGACAATGATGAGGTAAGTCCGAGTTTTCTTGATGACTTTTACTTTCGATGAATTGCATAGTGCTTTTTATGAATTAATGGATGATTTTGCAAAATTAAGTTCAAAGAACAAAGATCTGAAAAATCAAATGCAAAATCTATCTTTAGAAAATGAAAAGCATGTTGTAGAAAAAGAACTTTTGATAAAAGAAAATGAAAGCTTGAAAAATGAAGTTGATAGACTTAAACCTATAGTTGATAAATTTACTTTGAGCTCTATCAAACTTAATATGATTTTGGACAATCAAAAAGCTATTTTTGATAAAGCTGGATTAGGATATAATCCACTTAAAAAGCAAAAATCCTTGAAAAATATTTTTGTACATGCTGAAAAATCATCAAATATTACTTGTTTTAAATGTGGAAACAAAGGACATAAATCTTATATGTGTAAAACTCCACATGATAAAAGAAAGATGATTTGGGTTCCCAAAGGAACAATATTTATTGCATCTAACCATGAAGGACCCAAGAAGGCTTGGGTACCTAAAGTTAAGATATGAATATTTTGCAGGAGTGTCTTGCAGCCATCAGACTGAAAAGAAAGTGGTACCTTGATAGTGGTTGCTCAAGACACATGACGGGTGACAAAGATCAATTCATCACCCTTGAATCAAAAGAGGTGGAGTAGTTACTTTTGGTGATAATGGTCAAGGCCATATCATGGGTATTGGTAAGATTCAAATTACTCCATCTACTCATATTGATAATGTTTTATATGTTGATGGACTTAAGCATAATTTGATAAGTATTAGCCAACTGTGTGATAAAGGTTTCAAAGTTTCCTTTGAAGCTTCTATTTGCACTGTTACTAATCCCATTGATAACAGCATTATTCTTGTTGGTAAACGTTATGGCAATGTGTACTTAATTGATTTGAGTAATTTATCTCCAAGTAATCATTGCTTAGTTGCTAATAATGCTAAGATGAATGAGATTGGTTGGCTATGGCACCGTAGATTAGGTCATGCAAGCACACACCTAATTTCTAAACTATTGAAAATGGATTTAGTTAAAGGTATTCCTAGCTTAAATTTTGAAAATAATCGAAATGTGATGCATGTCAATTTGGAAAACAAACAAGAACTTCTTTCAAATCTAAGAATGTTGTTTCAACTACTAGGCCACTAGAGCTACTACACATGGACCTTTTTGGACCTACTAGAACCACAAGTCTAGGAGGAAAGAAATATGGTCTTGTGATAGTAGATGATTACTCTAGATTCACTTGGGTAATGTTTTTGGCTCACAAAGATGAGACTTTCTCAATATTCCTGAAATTCGTTAAGAAAGTCACAAATGAGAAAAACACTACCATAGTGTCTATTAGAAGTGATCATGGAACTGAATTTGAAAATCACTTATTTGAAAAATTCTGTTTTGAAAAAGGCATACATCATAACTTTTCAGCACCTAGGACACCACAACAAAATGGAGTTGTAGAAAGAAAGAATAGGACTTTAGAAGACATGGCCCGTACCATGCTATGTGAAAGCCAACTTCCAAAATATTTTTGGGCGGAAGCTATAAACACAGCATGTTACATCCTAAATAGAGCCCTAATTAGACCTATCCTTAAGAAAACTCCCTATGAACTATGGCATAATAGGAAACCAAATTTAGGTTATTTTCATGCATTTGGTTGTAAATGCTTTATTCATAACAATGGTAAGGACAATCTTGGGAAGTTTGATGCAAAGTCTGATGAAGGTATTTTCCTAGGATATTCTACATCTAGCAAGGCATATAGAGTATTTAATAAGAGAAGCTTAGTTGTAGAAGAATCCATTCATATAGTGTTTGATGAGTCTTTAGCATCAAGTTCGATAAAATTGATGATGAGGAAGATACATCTTTGATTGAAAGAGGTATTGAAAAATTAAATGTATCTTCAGATCAAGAACCTGAAGCTAAGGATGATGACTCACCTAAGGATGATGGTATTGATACTGCTCATAATGATAAAGATCTACCTAGAGATTGGAGATATGCTTATGGTCATCCTAAGGACCTAATCATAGGTGATCCATCTCAAGGTGTAAGGACTAGATCATCAATGAGAAATATCAATAATCATCTTGCATTTGTATCTCATATAGAACCCAAAACTATAGAGGAAGCTGAGAAAGATAGTTATTGGATGTTAGCAATGCAGGAAGAGTTAAACCAATTCACTAGGAACCAAGTTTGGACCCTAGTAGATAGACCTAGAAACCACCCTATAATAGGATCTAAATGGGTTTTTAGAAATAAATTGGATGAAAATGGCTTGGTATTAGAAATAAGGCTAGATTAGTTGCAAAGGGATATAATCAGGAAGAAGGTATAGATTTTGATGAAACCTTTGCACCTGTTGCTAGATTAGAAGCCATTAGACTACTACTTGCATTTGCATGTCATATGAATTTCAACTTATTTCAAATGGATGTTAAAAGTGCATTTTTAAATGGTTTTATAAATGAGGAAGTTTATGTTGAACAACCTCCTGGTTTTGAAGATCATGAATTTCCAAACCACGTCTTCAAATACACAAAGCACTTTATGGTTTAAAGCAAGCACCTAGAGCTTGGTATGATAGATTAAGTAAATTTTAATTGAAAATAATTTTTCTAGAGGAAATGTTGATAAAACTTTGTTTTTAAAAAGAAAAAAAGGATTTATTAATTGTTCAAATTTATGTTGATGACATTGTATTTGGTGCTACTAACAATCTCCTTTGTCAAGAATTTGCTAAGTTAATGCAGGGAGAATTCGAGATGAGCATGATGGGAGAACTCAACTTCTTCCTTGGACTTCAAATCAAACAAGAGAAAGCGGGATTTTCATTAACCAAACAAGTACACAAAGGAAATACTCAAGAAGTTTGGTATGGAATCTGCTAAACCTCTTGGTACGCCAATGAGTCCCTCATGCAAGCTGGACAAGGATGAAGAAGGTAAGAAAGTAGATCAGAAGCATTACCGAGGTATGATCGGATCACTTCTTTACTTAACTGCAAGTAGGCCAGATATTATGTTTTCTGTTTGCTATGTGCAAGATATCAATCTAATCCTAAAGAATCACATTTATTTGCTGTTAAAAGAATCTTTAGATACTTAAATGGAACTAAAAATGTAGGATTATGGTATTCTAGAGACTCAACTTTAAATTGATTGCTTATTCTGATTCTGATTATGCTGGTTGTAAATTAGATAGGAAGAGTACAAGTGGTGCATGCCAACTTTTAGGAAGTAACTTAATCTCTTGGTTTAGCAAGAAGCAAAATTCGGTTGCATTATCCACTGCTGAGGCAGTATGTTGCAGCTGGAAGTTGCTGTGCTCAAATCCTTTGGATTAAGCGACAACTTGAAGATTATGGTATCACACTTGATAAAATTCCTATTAGATGTGATAATACTAGTGCCATCAATCTAACTAAGAATCCAATTCAACATCAAGAACTAAACACATAGAAATTAGACATCACTTTATTAGAGAACATGTTTCCAACAATGATGTTTGTCTTGAATATGTGAATACTAATGATCAATTAGCTGATATTTTTACCAAACCATTAAGTGAAGAAAGATTTTGTTATCTTAGAGGAGAATTAGGAGTTTGTGATCCTTTAGAATAATTTTCTGAAACTCTTAAGGACAACAACTATCTAGACTTCATCAATTTCTTGAAAATCCTCTATGTCCAATAAGGAAATTTATCTAGAAATTTGATTCATTGTTTCCCCAATTGATTAAGGAACACTTATCTAGAGTTTGAATGATTAATCAGTTTCAGATCCTTGAAATTCAATTTTTTACTGAAACTATTGTGGAGTCGACACCTTCAGTTTGTGGAGTCGACACCTTTATTTTGATGTTCTGTCTGGGCAATTAGAGCCGACTCTGGCTTCTGCAGAGCCGACTCTAATTCGGGCGCTGACAGATTTTCTGGTTCGGAGCCGACACCTCGCTTTGCGGGAGTCGACTCTAAGTGAACCTAGGTCAAAAATAAAAGGCGGAGTCGACACCTAAACGAACCTTATCGTCTCCAATCCTCTCTAAGCCGTTCCAAACCTATTCCAACCCCTCTAAACTCTTCAAATCCCTTGATTACTCATTCCAATCGAATCCATGGCTCCTAAAAGGCGTGCGATTGTTGGAGGTTCGGCCGTTCCGAGAAGGACGATTCGGAGGCAAGCCGTCATTTCATCATCTGCCACTCAAGAGCTTCTCCACCTTCTCCATCTTCTCCACGGTCGACCAATTAGCGGGTAAGGCCATCACTACCGGAAGAAAAGTTGATTTCGATTATTTGCTTCGGAGGGCTTTCTATTGGCCGTCAATTGAAGGAAATGGGATGGGAGAAAGTTTGTTCTTTGGATGTTCCTACCTACCCTGCCCTTGTAAGAGAGTTCTACAATGATTTGATAGAGGAGAGGGAGGTTTAGTAAGTTTTGTAGAGGAACAAGAGTTGTAATCACTGCCGAGACCCTTGGAAATTTATTAGAGATGCCCACTATTGGAATAAATGAGTATCAACATGATGATCGAGTGGTGCCCTATCTAGGATGTTGGGGAGAGAAGTATCTGAGTTTGAGGAGATTTTGGCAAATCAACTAAATTTGGAACTCAGATTACTTCACAATATCTGTGGAAGGATTTATTTCCAAAGATAGGAGATTTGAGTATGTCTCGGAGCGAGACATCTTGTTGATGGATTGCATCATCACTGGGCAGCCAGTAAACTTAGCTGGATGATGATAGGCTATATGGCAGAGGCAGCTACCAAGAAGAGATCTACATTGCCATATGGTATGATTCTGACTTTGGTATTCAGAAGCCAAGGTGTGTTATCATGGACAATGAGCCACTAAGGAAATTAAGGCATACAGATTACTACAGTGTCTCTACTATTCACCGATGGGCTTCAGAAAGATAAATGGTAATTGGATAAAGGAGGACGGGAGGCCAGAGTTGAGGAGGCCAGAGTAGAGGACATCCCTGACCATCAGTTGCGGGACCATCAGTCCCTGGCCCATCTATTGCGGACCATCTACTGCTGGACCTTCTGAGGCTGGACCGAGCACATATTCTCACCTCCACCTCAGACAGCTTTGTATCTGGAGATTTTCTGATGAGCAGATTGGTCAGCTCAGAGCATTACTAGCTGAGTATGACAGTCAGAGGAGCAATGATATTTGTCAGTTGAGAGATGACATCAGACAATTTAAGGAGGAGATCAATTCAGACTCGACTTGATTTCATTTTCCATTAGCCGCTCTGCAGATCCCTTGGCACTGAGCTTCAAAAGATTTTTGAAAGGCTGGAAGGGATTGCAGATGGATCTAGAGCTATCTAGATGCTACTGGTCAATTGAAGAAAGATTTAGACCTTGCTGTTGCTCAAGTTGAAGTTGTCTTGAAGGCTTTAAGAACACAAAAAGATGAGATTATGGAAATGATAGGCCATCTGAAGAAAATTGTATACAAGCATGTTTTGACCTTCTATTTCCTACAGTGATACCTATCTAAGCCTATCCTACCCTATCTTAGGATTTCTAGTTTATTTACTTTGATAGCTTGTATCTAGGATTTCTGATTGATATTTTTACTGAGAATGTATTTTGATAGACACATGTAATGCATCTTGAATGAAATACAATTATCTTTTTATTGCAAATTTGTCTATGTCGAGCAATTCCATGATGAAGTTACTATCTCTATGATTGAATGAACCAACAACCTCGCTTGATAACCTACATTATTGTTTTAAACTCACCTTATTGCTGATAACAAAAAAGGGGAGAGAAAAGTGTATATGCATAAAGGAGAGAGAAAATGAAAGAATATAAGATGATTTCAATAAGTTTTAATCAATTGGCATATCAATCATAAAAAAGGGGAGAGAAATTTATAAATTCTAATCAATTGGTATCAAGATCAATCGATTTCAGTTATTTACATGTACCTTGCATAGGGGAGTTATAATGCAGGGGGAGCTTAATAATTTTCTATAAGTTAAATCATCTTGATTGCTGTTTATAATAGAACTCAAGTATGTTTTTAAAGTTCATTTTGAAACTTGGCATCAAATTCTCTATTAGGAAGTTTTAAAGCTTTAACAATGTCTATAATTCTTAGTTCAAATGAATTTTTAATGCATATACTCAAAGTTTTTGTCATCATCAAAAAGGGGGAGATTGTTGACCCAATTGTTGATTTTGATGATTAACAAAACTATTTGAGTATAACATTTGAAGTTACTAATGATTTTGATTAAGTTTTTCAGTTTATGATTTGATTTATTAATCAAAATCACAGACAAATCAAGTTCTAGTTCGAATCTAATGTCAAGGTAAGATTGCAGACATTAGAGTCGACACATGGAATCGCAGAGTCGACTCCGAAATCGGCACAGACTTAGAGTCGACACCGGACTGTTAGAGCCGACTCCAACAGAAAAGACAGAACGATGGTTTTTCTGGCACGACTTAGAGTCGACTCCCGGACTGTTAGAGTCGACTCCAGAAGATTTTCGTGTCGACCCCAGAAAAGTCAGAGACGACTCCAGATCGAGCGGATTGGGGATTTTCGATTTAGAGCCGACTCCAGAAAAGTTAGAGTCGACTCCAGATTGTCAGATACGACTCCAGAACTGTCAGAACGTCTCTAAACTTTACTTTTATCTTTTTAATCCCAACGGCTATTACTATATTTGGTTCTAATCCTTCTTACACTTGTTTCTAACGGATAGTTTTCAGCTATTTATGGATTAAGAAGATCTATAAGAAGGGGTTTTTGTTGTATCCGGAAGATAGAAGAGAGAAAGAATAGAGAAAAACCTTTGAAATCCATCAGAAAAGAAAAGAGGAAAGATTGAAAGGAAAGAATACTGATTCCCAAAAGAAGAGAGAGAGATTTCAAGCTTTCGTGGTTTCATTTTGAAGAAATCTCAAGAGAAGAAGCAAGCCCTAGCTTTTGATCTTCTGGAGTTTCAAGAGCATTCTAAAGGAAGATCCACTCAAGAGAAGAGAAGAAGCAAGCCACCAAGATCTGCAAATCAGGCTTTGGTTCCTATCTCTTTATTGTTGTTCTATTATTGTATATTTGCTCATTGGAGGAGCTTTTAAACTTGTAAAAACGTTATTGTTTGCTGGGTCAATCGGAGGATTGATTCCGTTGAGGCTGTTAGCCTTGTGCAAGCAGTTTGCTTGTGTTGTAAGGTTGTGTGCTGGTGAGCCTTGAAAACCAGCTGGGTTCGTTGTGCACCCGGAAAACAACAAGTTTGAGTTGTGAGCTTGCAAAACAACTCTGCTGTAATCAGATTGATTATAGTGTGGACCCAAGAGGTACTTGGGAGTGGATGTAGGTGTAGGTACACCGAACCACTATAAAACTTCTTGTGTTTGCCGTGATTGTTTCCTTGTCTCTTACTCTCCATTATTGCACACTCTGTTTTAATTCGTACATCTAAGTTTTCACTTCCGCTGGGGGATTGTTTTTAAAAGGAGTTTAATTTTTGAAAAACCCAATTCACCCCCCCTTTTGAGTTGCTATCTGGACCAACACCACCTGACCATCGTTGAGAGAGTTGCATTGAACCATCATAATATGAATGATAATTCCAAAAACCAGATGAGTACCAGGCCTTTGGGCCTCCAATAATCATCTTAGCCATTGGACTTATTATCAATCTCTTAATGGGAGGCTATGACCTAATTATCCCCATAATTTAGACACTTTAGGGACCTAATAATTTTAGAGGGTTTGATTAATTTGTGGCACATGAATGACATGGACCAATTTAAGTATTCTCCCACTAAACCATTTAGTTGGGTTCATTAATTTGGTCCATGGGTACCTAAATCAGTCAAACTAATTTTCCTTAGGAAGCATGGCTTAGCTCAAGTCAATAGGCTAGTCTAATCAAGTACTGGGACCACTTAGCCAGGCCGACTTGATTAAAAAGGCTGAGTTGCGCCATTAACCATCTTGCCTAGACACTAGCTGATAATCAACTAGCCAGGTGAGAGGTAGCCGCGACCTTGATCAGAACCTTTCTAGACACTAAGTGGTTGACCAGACCCAATTAAATTTGCCTAAAGACTTGGGTGTCCACTGAGCCCCAAATCAAGTCCATTTAGATGTATGGACTGATCAATCTAATCTAATTAGATGGATCTAAAGAAAAGACCTAACTCAACATTTGATTAGATTCAAATTTCTAATTTAGTCCAATTCATCTAACCTTAGGTCTAACCCAATTAGAGAACCTGATTCATGCTAACCCAATTAGCCCATGATTTATGATCATGTCTTAAGGCCTTTAATTTATAATTCTAGATCTTAAGTTAACCCCTTTTCAAATTTGAACTAATTTCAATTTTGAGTTCTGATTTTGAAACATTTTCAAAATTTTCCCGTAAAACATTTTTACTTACTTTCTTTTTTTTGTGATCTGACTTTTATGTAAAACAATTTTACTATCATTTATAATTAAGATTTCATCAATTAAGATGTCTTAATGTTAATCTCATTAACATATCATCATTAATTAATTTTGGATCTAATCAAAATTATCACAGAAATAAATTAATTCAATTAAAATATATTTTAATCTTTCTTTCTTCTGTTCTATACATCCGTTCATGGGTTCTTTCACAGTGGCATCCCTACACGTCATAGAAAACCTTTCTTGAATAAGAAACAGAGGCTATGAAACCTCCCTATGACCAGACGGCCTGATGAATATACCCAATCCAAGATATAATAGAACACAGCATGCAAGATCTACATTAGATCTACTTCTAAAACATATATTTAATCATTATTAAATAACTTTAACATGCTCTCATCATGCAAAACTTTTAAATCTACTATAGATCTAAACTAATCATAATAAGATCTACATTTAGAACATGCTTTGATCATTAATAAACATGCTTTAATCATGTATTATATTTAGATCTACATTAGATCTACTTTAAAACATGCTTTGATCATTACAGATTTACTATGCATTCCTAAACCTGGGAGGCTCTGATACTATTTGTAGGAAAAATATTGATTTTACGATGCCCCAGGATCTCAGGTTTATTTGTATGTATATTTTATTTAAATTTAATCTAATTAATATATAAAATACATCATGTATATCTGTAATTGAAAGCATGTAAAATTTAAAATTAAATTTTATACCTTTCAGTTTACGTACCTGATGCAGAAACTGGATGTAGATCTAATCTCCTGTAAATAGTTTCCTATTGATGCCTTGCGAGAGTCGCACGTGCCACTCCTCTATTTGTATGCACGCACATGCCACTCCTCTATTTCGTACGCATGCCAGAAAACCTTGAGATAGGGGATAAAGAACCTGAAGGGATGGAGAACTCTTCTTTGAGAGAAGAGACCCTCTCTTCTTGGACTTCTCTGATTTTTGGACTCTTCTTTTTCTGCTCCTCTTTTTTTTCTCGAGATTGAGAAAAGTTTCTTAAATAAACCCATCGTAAAACAACCCAAAACAACATTTTGAATTTGTTTTACAATACGATAATATCCGATCTTCGAAAACGGATGGGTTATGGGCATTCACGCGTTGTCAACGCGTAAAGAAAATTTTTATAAAACAAATTTACCGATTCATATCATCTCAATGGCAAGATCATAATTTAATTAAAATTTTAAATTCACGTTATCGAAATGACAAAATCGTAATTTATATGAAATTTCAAATTCACATTATCGGAATGAAAAAATTGTAATTTATATGAAGTTTCAAATTCACACCATCTCAATGGCAAAACCGTAATTTAAACGAAATGGTAGAATCATAATTTACATGAAATGGTAGAATCATAGATTTTTTGAAGTTTCAAAGTCTCGTGGACTGCCCGCAACGATAATATAAAAAAATATTTAAAATATTTATAAATACGAAATAATCAGATTAAATCCGTTTGAAGTCCAAATTGAAATCCGGAAGAACCCATGCGAAGATCTTGAACCATACTTCGCATTAGACTTATTTAATTTCTAATTTAAAGTAATTTATGATTTTAAAATTTATAAATAAACGATTAGAGGCTATATTAGATATCCGATTCAAACCACTTTGAAACCAGATCTAAACCACTCTATCGTCAAACCAATAATTGGTCTATGGTTCAAGTCCTATCCCACAATGGGTTTGAATAAATCCCAAAAATTCACTTGAGTTACAAACTAAATCAAGTTCATCCCTAGAATAAGTACTACCGCTAATGCCCAGTGCTAGTTAGACATTGCTAGTACAAACTCGGTATTACCCATATGACCAAGTCCTACTTAGATCATGGGTTAAGCATGTCTCCAGGTCACCTGACTATGTGCATGACTCCATAGGTTCGAATCTAAATCGGTAGCATAGGAACACTTCTTATACCAATCGATGTGACCATCTAGCAATGGTACCCGATGTCTGAATAGACCGAATGTATGCAAAGCAATATTCATGAACCTAGGCTATGGTTACCGTATAATTCATCTCCTTGTCCAAATACTCAAGATGAATTTAGAGTTCACTGCCAACTTCTAAAAACATCTAAGTGTATTTCAACATGTACAATCCTGTGACTCCTCACATGGATTACCCTGGCCAAGGTTTTGCAAAATTAAAACACAAACATAGTATTAACTCTAATACTTAGAGTGGACAATTCTATCTTGACTCATCACTGATTTAATAAGTACTTGACTGTACCCAGCGTCCTTCCATCACTGGATTAGAAATCCAGATAGTCCAGCGCCTAAGTACAGTGAGTTGCTTATTAAGTCACCATGATAGTCTCAGGTCAAAGGGACACTTATACCCATTGCCCTTCTGTGAGATACCCTTGACAGTAGAGTACTCAACAGAGGTGAGCCACTGTTCAGTGAATGTACTCCTACACTCACCTGCATGCCATACTAATGTCATACACTCCTTGGTTTAAGAGGACAAACCAACATATATGGCACACAACGACCTATACTTGACTACGTTATTGTCCTAGGTAATAACGTATCATTTGGTCGCAAACCTATTTAAGAATTACTCGATAATTCTTCCTTTATCGAGCAAATGTAATTCTAAGGACTACAATATATAAGAGTTCTATTGGAAGATGAAAAATATGTTGTACTGCCAAAATAACTTTTATTAATCAAATAAATTATGTACAATGAATCACAACCGTCTAGACGATTGGTTGTAGGACATATTTCCTAACACTAACATCCTGCCCCGATCCTAGTTGCTCTCCTCCCCTATCCTCTCTTCTCACTCCTCGCCCCTTTATTTGAATTTAAATCTCTCTCCCACGGGAAAAAGCGGGAGGGAGCAAAGGGTCAGGGAGCGTCGAAACTGGGAAGGTTTCTCTCCATCGTTGCAAGGCACCATCTGTCATCGGAAGGAACACTCTCTTGCACCCTTTCTGTGCCTTCTGTGACCGGACCTTCTTGTAGTCTTGTTCTGAGCCCAACCCAACCAAAGGTTTCCCTGTAGTTTCTTCGAAGAAATATAGAGGTTCAAAAGGAAATGGACTGATATTTAACTTCAAACCATTACTAAAAGATATCACACATGATACATAACTTCAATTGAAATTTAACTTTAAACCATTACTAACAGATATCACATATATTACATACTTAAACTGAAATTAAACTTCAAATCATTACTAAAACATACGATAAGCAGTAAAAAAATTAATATTGCAATTAATTATTGGTAGCATGGAAGCAGCGAAGATGGTTGTCATAGCAATATTTGTTGTTTTGATCTGATGCAGAAGCTGCTATATGAAGCAGAACAAACAATGCAATCAACAACAACACCATTGGAGGTAGGTTTTTATAAGCATTCTACATTTCAGCTGCAACAACATCGAGGGTCTCATCGTATCAAATAGGTAAGAGTCACGAGACGCTTTAAGCTTTAGCCAGAGTAAACTACTTATTGAGATGTGGGAAAGAGACGAGATGCTTTAATCAAAAAAAAGTCATGCATTGTGTTGAAAGGCATAGTATAGTCTTGCAACCGACCTTTCCATGTGTCGATGCCCCATTGGTCAGTTACGCACAGAATTAATTTATGGCCGATCACGAATGAGGCCTATCCATCCACTGGTGTCCGTAGCTTTGTTCCCTCACTACAAGAAAATTTTATTTTAGCGACGCCAAAATGCGTCACTAAATTAATTTAGCGACGCATTTTGATGCAAACTGCTATCCGTCGCAGTTTCGTCGCTAAATAGCGACTTCTAGCGACGCAATAAATGCGTCACTATTTTGCGACGCATAAGATGCGTCGCAATTTAGTGACGCAATTTGCGTCACAAAAATTAATTTTTTATTTTTTTAAAAAAATAAAATTAAAATTTTGCGACGCATTTGTGACACAAATTTATAAATTTTTTTTAAAAAAATTGCAAGGAGAAAAAAAATTTTGGTTGCAATTTGTTAAAAGAAATAAAATTAAAATTTAGTGCAATTTGCGTCGCAAATGTGTCGCTAAAATTTAATTTTTTTTTTAAAAAATTGCAACCAAAAATTTTTTTCTCATTGATTTTTTAAAAAAAGAAATTTATAAATTTGTGTCGCAAAATTTTTAATTTTTTTTAAAAATAAAATTAAAATTTTGCGAAGCATTTGTGACGTAAATTTATAAATTCCGTTCCTTTTAATAAATTGTAATGAGAAAAAATTTTGGTTGTAATTTTTTTAAAAAATAAAATTAAAATTTAGCGACGCAATTTGCGCAAATGCGTCTCTAAACTTTAATTTTATTTTTTAAAAAATTGCAAATAGAAAGTTTTTTAAAAAAATTAAATTATTATTCAATTTAGCGATGCAATATGCATCGCAAATTTATGAATTCATTTTTAAAAAAAAATTATAACAAAATTTTTGATAATGCATAAATATTATTTAAATTTGATAACGCAATATTTTTTAAATAAATATTATTTAAAACTCTTAATGTAATTTTTTAATTCAATTGAAACATTATCACTGACATTCATTGCAAAATTTTTGATAATGCATAAAATTTTATTTTATTAATAATGACAAGTTTGGATACATAAAATAGAAAAAAATACATCAAGAATCTGCACTGTCACGATCAAAAAATTGCGGAGGCTAGAATGAACCCTGCAACATTTGGCGAACAAAATCTTGCATCTCACGCATCTGCTCTCTCATGTCTGCAGGCTCTTGCCGAACCTCCTGTCGAACCTTTTGCCGAACCTCCTCCGTAATAGATCTTCGAATATCGTCTAAACGATCAAGAGGAATATCACCAGAATAGTGCGAAGTGGAGCCGAAAAAATATCTAGAAGCTTTAGCACCCAGACCATAGACCCTACGGTCTCGCGGCTGGGCACCAACAGCTTCCAAAAACACGTCGACTCTCCTCTGGTGAGAGTTCGACGGGCGGCCCCCCATCAGTGGAGTCAACCTACGATGCCTAGGACTGAAGCTCCTCGACTCATGCCTTTGAATTATAAATAAATCAGTATACAAACCTAAATAATGGTTAAGAAATTAAACAGTTACAACATAAGTCAAATTTCTTACCGCAACCTCCTGTGATCGTGCATTGACCCAGGTACCGTCCTTCGTGGTGTGTGTTGCCCTGAATAGGTTGAACTCACCAAGATCTCTGCCCTCCGCTTAGACTACAAAAGCAGAAGAAATGACATAAATGTAAGTATATGCAAATGAGTAAATTAGTAATTAAATTATTGATGTTTTCTTACCATACTGCGTCTATGATATGATATTCTGCTATTCATTATCATTTCAGCATATGCCACACTAGGAGAATGTATGAGGAAATACAAACCACAATCTCAATAGACGATAATTAATAGCAGACTAACATATCGTAAAAAATAATCTTAAAATGTCCACTAGGACAATTTGAGAATTTGTAAGACTATGTCTTGCAAATTTCAAATGGGTCTAAAGGTTTCAGTGCTGCGAGATATAATATTCTTAAAAAAAACAATCGAACTAATGCTCGTGAAAAAATTATCTTGACTATTATACATATTTTGATTGTAGTCTACAGTCACTAACTTATAAAACTGATATTATGTCAAAGATAATAACATTAATCCAATATTTATGCATAGTAATATCTAATAATACTATGGTTTCAATATTGGACAGACTGGACTGAAATTTTCATAACATATCAACTGTGGCACATCTAATAAAGCTATATATAATCTAATTCCCAACATAACATATCCCAATATGAAGGAATTGTAGCTTAAACCAAAGCCTAATTCACAACAATTTCATAATGACAATAAGATGGAATAACATAGCAGCCATGCATAGTTTAATAGATTGAGAAATTGAACCAGGACTACATAAAAATCACTAATCAATCATGACTGAATTAATTTAAAACATAAGCACTAATTAATCGTAAAGCAATTTCTTTAATTAATTTACTATCGATCATAATCACTAATTAGCAAATACTACAATGATGTTACAATGCAATCATTATTTATTATTATATTAAATTATAACATTATGAACTAATATAAGTTAATATATATTATAATATTATTAAATTATGACAAAAATATAATTCTCATAAAATACTTTTTTAATGATCATAGTAAATATATAAGTTAAAGGGATAATAATTTTTTTTCATATTTTATAACAAAAAATCCTAATTTGAATTATATCATAATTTCATGTAAATTTATAAGATTATTATAATTAATTTTTTATGGGTGACAATGGATATAATAATCAATATAATGATATTATAAAAACATTATATTCTAATATTATAATATCACTTAATAATTATTTATAAAATATTAATATAATACTATAGTGTATTGTAATTTTATTGTAATATTTAATTGTTATATATAATGATATTACTATAGCGATTTTTTGAATTTAAGTGATATAATATATGATTGAATAAATTATTAAGGTTAAATATCGAAACAACTTACTAATAATATTTTTAAAAATATTATTTATATAATTAAATCAAAAAATTAGTTATGCAATATATTTTGTAATACTATAAAATATTATTTTATTTATATATTTTTTAAAATTTAAAAATAGTCGAACAGGGCTTTTAGGAGGGTTTGAAATTTTTTTTCTTTTCCTACCCGTGGATTGGCCTAATATGATTGAATAAATTATTAAGGTTATTTTATAACTTATTTTATATATATATATATATATTTCCGAGGGGGTGGAGAAAAAATTCTCTTTTTTTTTTTGCTGGGGATGGGGGTGGGGAGAAGCCCCCGATGCATTTTTAAATTTTTTTTTTTTTTGGAATAGTGGCCTGGCCACCGTGGCCAGGCCACGGCCATGGCCGGGGATGGCAACGGGAGGGGCTTGGGGGCCTTTTTTTTTTTTAAAGGTGGCCTGGCCACCGTGGCCGGCACGAGAGGCGATGGGGGGGGTGGGGAAACCCCCCTTTTTTCTTTTTACAGTGGCCTGGCCACCGTAGCCAGGCCACCGCCAACCACGGTTGTGGACGGCACGACATGGGTTTGGGGGGGGGGGGGGTGGGGAAACCCCCTCCCCTCATTTTTTTTTAATAGTGGCCTGGCCACTGTGGCCGGCACGAGAGGCGATGGGGGGTGGTGGGGAAACCCCCCCCCTTTTTTTCTTTTTTACAGTGGCCTGGCCACCGTGGCCAGGCCACCGCCAGCCACGGCGGCCGTGGTGGCACGGGAGGGGATGGCTGGGGGGGTGCGGAAACCCCCCCCTTGGGTTTTTTTTTGTTTACAGTGGCCTGGCCACTGCCGGCCACGGCCGCGACTGTCATCCCCGACCACGGCAGTGGCCATGGCGGCAGGGGGGATGGGACCAGTAACAGTGGCCTGGGTGAGGGAGGGGGGGAGGAAATGGGAGAGATGGGGGAGAGGGGAGGAAATCAGATGGGTTGCCGGTGAGGTGGTCGGGTGCCGGAGAGCCGCCGGAGTGGCACCGGAGGTGGGGAAAGAGACGAGACGCTTTAATTGGAAAAAAGTTATGCGCTGTGTTGAAAGGCAAAGTACAGTCTTGCAACCGACCTTTCCACGTGTTGATGCCCCATTAGTCGGTTACGCATAGAATTAATTCATGTCTGGTCACGAATGAGGCCTATCCATCCACTAGTGCCGTAGCTTTGTTCCCTCTTGCACCAGAAACACACGTGATCAGGACCTCCCCAATGGCACGCCAGGCCTTTTACCTCCACCACATGTTACGCATAGATCTTTCCCAGCTAGTTTAATAATTGAGGCTCAAATAATTAAGGCATCGACTTTGCTAAGATGTATATTATATGAATTCCGTGTTAGTTTTTTGCTTGTTTTTGTTTTCTCTTGTGTTCGGAATTTGGCCTGTGTTGACCCATTTATTGATTTTGATGATTAATAAAAGACATGAGTATATTCATTTTGTTTCTAATAGATTTAACAAGTATTTCAGGGATTAAAAATGCTTGATCAATCAAAAAGAATAAAGAAACATGTTTTGAATCAATGTTTTAAAAGAATTTTTCAAAGTTCAGAGCCTGGAGTCGACACCCAAATGGTCAGAAGCCGACCCCAAGGCGTATCAGAAAGTTTCTGGGATTTTGGCACGGTCTGGAGTTGACACCCAAGGTTTCGGAGCCGACTCCAACCTGAGATACAGAGAAGAACATTCTGTTTTAGTTTCTAGAGCCGACACCTGAGATTTCGGGAGCCGACACCTGAGTTTCTGGAGCCGACTCTAACCTAAGAACAGAGAGTATTTTATGGACTATTCTGGAGCTGACACTTATAGTTTTCCGGAGCCGACTCCCGAAAGCGACGAGCCAACACTTACCTTTTTCGGTGCCAACTCCCCAACAACTTTTTCTTTACTATTTTTGAACACCCGACTTGGAGCCGACACCTGAAAAGTTGGAGCCGACTCCAACCTATCAGGAACGGACTTTTTATCTATCAGAATGTACTTCAATGGTAAGATTTCTTTTCACCTAACCTCTAACGGCTATTTTCTTTGTGTGTAGAAGAATCTAAATATCTCCAACGGCTATATTTCCCACCTAAAACTTGGATTAAGAGATCTATAAAAAGGGGAAACCGTTCGTCTGAAAAAACAAGAGAGAAAAATAAAAGAAAAAGGCAAGGGAAAAAGAGAGAAATTTTCAAAGAAAAATCTTCGAATCCACGTCTATCTTCTGATCAAGAGAGATTCAAGAGAAATCCAAGGCATTCAAGTTCAAAATCGAAGGATTTTCCAAGTGAAGAAAAAGAAAGCAAAAGCCCTAATTTTTTCCAACTTCTCAACTGCAATCTTTGTGAAGAATCTGAGCTGAGGTTGATTCAACATTTCAAAGGAGAAGAGGAAAAGAAGAAAAGCTCAAATCAAATTCGCTTCAAACAGGCTTTTTTTACCCTTGTCTATTTAATTGCATATTTGCTCACTTAAGGAGCTGTCTGTATTGTAAACTCTATTCTCATTTGTTATTTGCTAGTTCAATCAAGGGATTGAATTAGTGGAGGTTGTATACCTCGGTACAAGCTAAGGATAGCTTGTTATTGGGTTGTGTGCTGGTGAGCCCGAAAAACTAGCTGGGTTCGTTGTAATCCCGGGGAAAACAATAAGTTTTGAGTTGTGAGCTTGTAAAACAACTTGGCTGTAATCAAGTAGATTATAGTGTGGACCCAAGTGATACTTGGGAGTGGACGTAGTGTTGGATACACCGAACCACTATAAAATCCTTGTGTTTGCCGTGTTTTGACTTTCTCACTCTATCTCTTTATTTGTGCTTAATATTTATCCTGCACATAATCTCATTTATTCCAAAGTACATAGTTTTTAAAAGATTAAATTTTTTAAGAACCCAATTCACCCCCCCTCTTGGGTTGCCATCTGGGCCAACAATTGGTATCAGAGCTTGTGCTCATTGTTTATTTGATCACGCGATCAAGAGCTAAAGATCCAAATGGCAGCTCAAGCTGGATCTTCATTTGCTGAAGGTCATTCTACTAATAGACCTCCTTTATTTAATGTTCGAATTATTCTTATTGGAAAGCTAGAATGAAAATTTTTATTCAAGCTTTAGATTATGAACTTTGGAGTGTAATCACTAGTGGACCAAGCACACCCACACACTTGGTAGATGGTTCAATAGTTCCTAAACCGAAAGGGATTGGAATGAGAACGATAGGAAAATGGCTCAGCTTAATGCAAAGGCCATGAATGTTTTATATTGTGCTTTAGATGCTAATGAGTTCAATAGAATTTCTATGTATTTCTGCAAAAGAAATTTGGGATAGATTAGAAGTTACCCATGAGGGTACTAATCAAGTTAAAGAATCTAAAATAAATATTCTAGTGCACAAGTATGAATTGTTTAGCATGGAACAAAATGAAACCATCACATGCATGTACACTAGATTTACTGATATTGTAAATGGTCTAAAAAGTCTTGGCAAGACCTATACTAACTCTGAATTGTTTCGCAAAATTCTTAGGTCTCTTCCAAGGACATGGGAAGCAAAGGTAACTGCAATCCAAGAAGCCAAGGACCTTAACACATTACCTTTGGAGGAGCTACTTGGATCATTGATGACCCATGAACTGACCATGAAGCAACATCAAGAGGAGAAAGTCAAAAAGAAGAAAAATTGCCCTTAAAGCTGCAGAAAAGGAGATAAGCAGCAGTGAGGAAGAAGAGGAAGATGATGAGACAGCTCTCCTTGCTAAAAAATTTAAGAAATTTATGCAAAGAAGGAGACCCTTCCATAAGAAAAGATATGGAACAAAAATGGAAGGAGAAAAAAAAAGAGAAGGACAAGGACAAAGAAAAAGAGAAAGACCCCCTTATATGTTATGAATGTAAGAAACCGGGGCACTTTAGATATGATTGTCCTCAACTGAAAAAGGGGCACAAGAAGAAGAAAAAGGCATATGTTGCAACATGGAGTGAAAGTGATGAATCCTCATCCGAGGAGGAACAAAAGGAAGTTGCAAACATTTGCTTTATGGCAAACGACGATAATGAGGTAAGTTCTGAAACACCTTGTGATGATTTTACTTTTGAAGAATTATATGATGCATTTAATGAATTAGTTAGTGATTTTAAAGTTTTGAAAAAGAAGAACAAATCTTTAAAAAATGATAATTTAAATCTTGCCAAAGAGAAGGATAAACTAACTCATGAAGTTGAAAAACTAAAATCTGAAAATGAAAATTTGCTAAAAGATAAAGAGTTAATTTCTAATGAAAATATTAATTTAAAGAAAGAAGTTGATAAATATAAAAATATAGTTGATAAATTTACATATAGCTCTGAAAAACTTAATTTGTTATTGAGTAATCAAAGAGCTGTATTTGATAAGGCTGGATTAGGTTATAGACCTAATAAGAAACAAAAGTATGTTAAAAACTTTTTAGAAAAGAACAGGATAAGAATGATTTTCATGTTATTGTTGTAACAAGAAAGGACATAAAGCCTATGAATGCAATTTAGAAAAATTAATAAGAATTTAAGTATTAAAGGAAAGAAAATATGGGTTCCGAAAGGAACAATCTTTGTTGCTACTAACCATGAAGGACCCAAGAAAGCTTGGGTACCTAAACAGAAAGTTTGATTACCTTGCAGGAGTGTCTTGCGGCCAAAAGATCAAAACGAAAGTGGTATCTTGATAGCGGCTGCTCAAGGCACATGACGGGTGACAAGGAGCAATTCATCACCCTTGAAGATAAAAGAGAGGAGTTGTCACATTTGGAGACAATGGTAAAGGCCAAATTATGGGATTTGGTAAAATTCAGATAACTCCCTTTACTTTTATAGAAAATGTTTTATATGTAGATGGTTAAAGCATAATTTAATTAGTATTAGCCAATTGTGTGATAAAGGTTTCAAAGTTTCATTTGAAGCTTCTATCTGCACTGTTTCTAATCCCATTGACAATAGCATTGTATTTATTGGTAATAGAAATGGCAATGTATACTTAATTGATTTAGACAATTTGTCTACTAGTAATCATTGCTTAGTTGCTAATAATGCTAATGTAAATGAGATTGGATGGTTATGGCATCGTAGATTAGGTCATGCAAGCACACACCTAATTTCAAAATTAATTAAAATGGATTTAGTTAAAGATCTTCCAAAGCTAGATTTTGAAAATAACAAATTTGTGATGCATGTCAATTTGGAAAACAAACTAGAAACTCTTTCAAATCAAAAATGTAGTTTCCACTTCTAGGCCATTAGAGCTACTTCACATGGACCTTTTTGGACCTACTAGAACCACTAGTCTAGGAGGAAAGAAATATGGTCTTGTGATAGTAGATGATTATTCTAGATACACTTGGGTATTGTTTTGGCTCATAAGGATGAGACTTTCTCAATATTTCTGAAATTTTTCAAGAAAGTCACTAATGAGAAAAACAACACCATAGTGTCTCTTAGAAGTGATCATGGCACTGAATTTGAAAATCACTTATTTGAAAATTTCTGCACTGAACATGGCATTCATCATAATTTTTCTGCACCTAGGACACCACAACAAAATGGAGTTGTAGAAAGAAAAAATAGGACTTTAGAAGACATGGCCCGTACCATGCTATGTGAAAGCAACCTACCAAAGTACTTCTGGGCGGAAGCTATAAACACGCATGTTACATTCTTAATAGAGCCCTAATTAGGCCAATCCTTAAGAAAACACCTTATGAATTATGGAATAATAGAAAACCAAAGATAGTTATTTTCATGCATTTGGTTGTAAATGTTTTATTCATAATAATGGAAAAGATAATCTTGGAAATTTGATGCAAAATCTGATGAAGGCATATTCTTAGGATATTCAACAACTAGTAAAGCCTATAGAGTATTTAACAAGAAATCCTTAATTGTAGAAGAATCTATTCATGTAGTTTTTGATGAGTCTTTAGCATCAAGTTCAGAAAAATTTGATGATGAGGAAGATACAAATATACTAGAAAGAGATATTGAAAAATTAAATATAGATGTATCTTCAGATCATGAACAAGAAGCTAAAGATGATGATTCACCTAGGATTGATGATATTGATACTAATCATAATGAAGTAGATCTTCCTAGAGATTGGAGATATGCCTATGGTCATCCAAAGGAATTGATTATAGGTGATCCATCTCAAGGAGTAAGAACTAGATCATCTATGAGGAATATCAATAATCATCTTGCATTTGTATCTCAAATTGAACCTAAAACTATTGAAGAAGCTGAAAAAGATAGTAATTGGATGCTAGCTATGCAAGAAGAATTAAATCAATTTACTAGGAATAATGTATGGTCCTTAGTTGATAGACCTAAAGGTCATTCAGTTATAGGATCTAAATGGGTATTTAGAAATAAATTGGATGAAAATGGCATAGTAATTAGAAATAAAGCTAGATTAGTTGCAAAAGGATATAATCAAGAAGAAGGAATTGATTTTGATGAAACTTTTGCACCTGTAGCTAGATTAGAAGCAATTAGATTACTACTTGCATTTGCATGTCATATGAATATAAATTTATTTCAAATGGATGTTAAAAGTGCATTTTTAAATGGTTTTATAAATGAGGAAGTTTTTGGAACAACCACCTGGTTTTGAAGATCATGAATTTTCAAATCATGTTTTTAAATTGCACAAAGCACTATATGGTTTAAAACAAGCACCTAGAGCTTGGTATGATAGATTAAGCAAATTTCTGATTGAAAATGATTTTACTAGAGGAAATGTAGACAAAACCTTATTTTTGAAAAGAAAGACAAAGATTTATTAGTAGTACAAATATATGTAGATGATATTGTATTCGGTGCTACTAACAATCTCTTGTGTCAAGAATTTGCTAAGTTAATGCAGGGTGAATTCGAAATGAGCATGATGGGAGAACTCAACTTCTTCCTAGGACTTCAAATCAAGCAAAGTAAAGAGGGGATTTTCATCAACCAAACAAAGTACACAAAGGAACTTCTCAAGAAGTTTGGAATGGAATCAATCAAACCCCTTGGAACACCTATGAGTCCTTCATGCAAATTAGACAAAGATGAAGATGGTAAGAAGGTAGATCAAAAATACTATAGAGGTATGATCGGATCTCTACTTTACTTAACAGCAAGTAGACCAGATATCATGTTTGCTGTTTGTCTATGTGCTAGATTTCAATCAGAACCTAAAGAATCTCACTTAATTGCTGTGAAAAGAATTTTAAGATATCTAAGTGGAACTAAAAATGTAGGATTATGGTATTCTAGAGACTCAACACTAACTTAATTGCATATTCTGACTCTGACTATGCTGGATGTAAACTAGATAGAAAAAGTACAAGTGGTGCATGTCAATTCTTAGGAAGTAACTTAATCTCTTGGTTTAGCAAAAAGCAAAATTCGGTTGCATTATCTACTGCTGAAGCAGAATATGTTGCAGCTGGAAGTTGCTGTGCTCAAATCCTTTGGATTAAGCGACAACTTGAAGATTATGGCATAACACTTGATAAAACTCCTATTAGATGTGATAATACAAGTGCAATCAATTTAACTAAGAATCCAATCCAACATTCAAGAACTAAACACATTGAAATTAGATATCATTTTATAAGAGAACATGTAGCTAATAATGAAATTTGCCTTGATTATGTTAGTACTGAAGAACAATTAGCTGACATATTTACAAAACCTTTGAGTGAAGAGAGATTTTGTTATCTTAGAGGTGAATTAGGGATTTGTGATCCTTTGGAATGATTTGAAACCCCTAAGGAATGATTATCTAGATTTCTATCAATTTCTTGAGATTCTTTCATAATTTTAAGGACAATTTATCTAGTCATTTGAGCAATTTGATTCCATTTTCCAAAGATTTTTTCAAAAATTTATTGATTTTATTTTGACAAGTTTCGGCTGTTTGAAACTCATTTATTTTTCTGAAACTGTCAGTGGAGTCGACACCTCAATTTGAGGAGTCGACACCTCTCTGTGTCGCTCTCGGTCTTTGACCTTGGAGCCGACACCCGCTTAAGTGGAGCCGACTCCAGTTCGGGCGCTAACTGTGTTAGCGACTTGGAGTCGACACCCGACTTTGCGGGAGTCGACACCTGGTGGTCCCAAATTGACTTTATTAGGGCAGAGTCGACACCTTCTCATTTTTATCTTCTCCAAATCTCTCCAAATCTTCTCCAAACCCTCTCAAAACTTCCAAAGCCAAATATTCCTCAAATCAACATTCCCTAAGATTTCTATGGCACCTAAGCGTAGGGGATCGGTCTTTGATGCTCCCGTTGCTACAGAAAGCGTACGGCGAGGCGTCCCGTCCGTGAACCTACTCCAGCGATGATTCTTCTTCAACTCCCTCAGATAATCCTGGCCCCTCATCTCCACAGGTAGATACCCTAGCTGGGCGAGTTATTACCATGGGTAGGAAAGTAGATTTTGATTTCTTTGAAGCCGAGGGTTTTGACATTGGTAGACAAATTAAAGAACTCGGTTGGGATAAAGTTTGTTCTTTGGATGTTCCTACTTATCCAGCTCTTGTTAAGGAATTTTACCTGAATTTATCTAGAGGAGATGGTGGATTGTTAGTTCTGTAAGAGGAAAGAGAATTCATCTTACTTTTCAAATTTTAGGAAATCTTTAAGTATTCCTGTCACTGGATTTGTTGCAAACATTCACAGTGAGAGATCAGCTGCTTTATCAAGGATGTTAGGAAGAGAAATAACTGAATTTGAAGAGGTTAGGGCAAACCAATTGCCACTTGAGCTTAGGCTGTTACATAACATTGCAGTAGGATTCTATTTCCCAAGACTGGCCGTTTTGAGTATGTCTCAGAGCGAGACATTGTTGTCATGGACAGTATCTTGACGGGTCAGCCTATAAATCTTGCTGGGATGATGATATGGTACATGGCTGAGGCCGGGGGCAAGAAAAGATCTTCACTGCCTTATGGAATGATCCTAACCTTGGTTTTTAGAAGTCAAGGAGTAGTTATTTCTGAAAATGAGCCATCGAAGAACCTTAGGCACACTGACTACTACAGCTTAGCCACTGTGCACAGATGGGATTTGTGAAAGTGGATGGTAAATGGGAGAGAAAAGGTCATACTGGATAGGGTTGCTGAGACTAATGTGCCTGACCCTGAGGCAGGACCATCTGTGAGACACAGCTCACCAGAGCCCAGTCAGATGTACCTCCACTCCACCTGTTCCTTCTACTTTTCATCAGTCATCTGTTGGTTTTTAGATATTCAGTTAGAACAGCTTAGAAGTATTTTGCTGCTCACAAGGAAGAGATGAAATCTGAGTTAGATAATAATTTATGAACCTGAGAGAGACCCTCTATTCTTTGGATGAAAGAAAAAATTGAGTCTACACTTGGAGCCTCCGCAGAATCCTTAAAGAATGATCTCAAGAATTTTTGAAGAACTTAAAGATATTGGTGGAGATTCAGAGACTTATTCCAAATGCAATGCTGAGCTTCAGGACAAAATTATGACTGCATGTGCATTTGTTGATGAAAGACTAAGGAATTTGTCAAGACTCAAGTGAAGGAATGGGAAGAATAGTAGAAGAATTGCAAAGACGCATTAGAACTAACTTTTGATTATCTTGTAATGAAGTTTTTGATGTTATTGAAAGATAATGTTTAGTTTAGTTTGATGTTGATGTAATGAAGTTTCTTTTTCAAATGATGTAATGCTTGACTTTTTGATGTAATGAACTTATTTGATACTTAATGAATGTCATTTGATCTTTGAAGCAACTATCAATTTTGTCATTTCACTTGAAACTTCTTAACCTTTTTGTTGATTACAAAAAAGGGGAGAAGTAATTGATATTTGATAATCGTATATGCATTGAAAGTATATTTAGCTTTTGTATATGCATTGGATCAAATAAGCTTAATTGGTATCTAATTAATTACATTGAAAGGATGAATAGATGTTAAGATATAATTGTTTAATTGGTATCAAACATTAAAAGTTTACTGTTAAAAGGAAGAATAGATGTTAAATTGAGTATCATAGGGGGAGCTACCTCATTCAGGGGAGCTTACCTGTGAGGAATAAATATTTGAGAAATTTGATTGAAAATCTTATTGTTTAATCATGCATATACTCAATGTTTTTATAATCATCAAAAAGGGGAGATTGTTGACCCAATTATTGATTTTGATGATTAATAAAAGACATGAGTATATTCATTTTGTTTCTAATAGATTTAATAAGTGTTTCAGGGATTAAAAATGTTTGATCAATCAAAAAGAATAAAGAAACATGTTTTGAATCAATGTTTAAAAGAAATTTTCAAAGTTCAGAGCCTGGAGTCGACACCCAAATGGTCAGGAGCCGACCCCAAGGCGTATCAGAAGTTTCTGGATTTTGGCACGGTCCGGAGTCGACACCCAAGGTTTCGGAGCCGACTCCAACCTGAGATACAGAGAAGTGCATTCTGTTTCAGTTTCTGAAGCCGACACCTAGAATTCGGGAGCCGACACCTGAGATTTCGGGAGCCGACACCTGAGTTTCTGGAGCCGACTCTAACCTGAGAACAGAGAGCATGTTTTATGGACTATTCTGGAGCCGACACTTACAGTTTTCCGGAGCCGACTCCCGAAAGCGACGAGCCGACACTTACCTTTTTCGGAGCCGACTCCCCAACAACTTTTTCTTTACTATTTTTGAACACCCGACTTGGAGCCGACACCTGAAAAGTTGGAGCCGACTCCAACCTGTCAGGAACGGATTTTTATCTACTTCAACGGTAAGATTTCTTTTCACCTAACCTCTAACGGCTATTTTCTTTGTGTGTAGAAGAATCCAAACATCTCCAACGGCTATATTTCCCACCTAAAACCTGGATTAAGAGATCTATAAAAAGGGGAACCGTCGTTTGAAAAAAAAGAGAGAAAAATAAAAGAAAAAAGGGAAAAAGAGAGAAATTTTCAAGAAAAATCTTCGAATCCATCATCTTCCAAGAGAGATTCAAGAGAAATCCAAGGCATTCAAGTTCAAAATCAAGGATTTTCCAAGTGAAGAAAAAGAAAGCAAAAGCCCTAATTTTTCCCAACTTCTCAACTGCAATCTTTCTGAAGAATCTGAGCTGAGGCTGATTCAACATTTCAAAGAGAAGAGGAAAAGAAAAGAAGAAAAGCTCAAATCAAATTCGCTTCAAACAGGCTTTTCTTACCCTTGTTTATTTAATTGCATATTTGCTCATTAAGGAGCTGTATTGTAAACTCTATTCTCATTTGTTATTTGCTAGTTCAATCAAGGGATTGAATTAGTGGAGGTAGTATACCTCGGTACAAGCTAAGGATAGCTTGTTTTGGGTTTGTGCTGGTGAGCCCGAAAAACCAGCTGGGTTCGTTGTGATCCCGGGGAAACAACAAGTTTTGAGTTGTGAGCTTGTAAAACAACTCGGCTGTAATCAAGTAGATTATAGTGTGGACCCAAGTGATACTTGGGAGTGGACGTAGGTGTTGGATACACCGAACCACTATAAAATCCTTGTGTTTGCATGTTTTGACTCTCTCACTCTATCTCTTTATTTGTGCTTAATATTTATCCTGCACTAATCTCATTTATTCCAAAGCATAGTTTTTAAAAGATTAAATTTTTTAAGAACCCAATTCACCCCCCTCCTCTTGGGTTGCCATCTGGGCCAACAGCTTGGGATTCGACGTTTTAGCTGCAACAACGTCGAGGGTCTCATCATATCAAACAGGTAAGAGTCACGAGGCGCTTTAAGCTTTAGCCAAAGTAAACGATGTGTTGAGATATGGGGAAAGAGACGAAACACTTTAATCAGAAAAAAGTCATGCGCTGTGTTGAAAGGCAAAGTATAGTCTTGCAACCGACCTTTCCATGTGTTGATGCCCCATTGGTCGGTTACGCATAGAATTAATTCATGTCCGATCATGGATGAGGCCTATCCATCCACTAGTGTCGTAGCTTTGTTCCCTTTTGCACCAGAAACACACATGATCAGGACCTCCCCAATGGCACGCCAGGCCTTTTACCTCCACCACATGTTATGCATAGATCTTTCCTAGCTAGTTTAATAATTGAGGCATCGGCATTTCTAAGATGTATATTATAAGGATTCAGTGTTAGTTTTTTGCTTGTTTTTATTTTCTCTTGTGATCAGAATTTGGCTTGGGATTCGACATTTCATCTGAAACAATGTTGAGGATCTCATCATATGAAACAGGTAAGAGTCACTAGGCGCTTTAAGCTTTAGCCAGAGTAAATGACGTGTTGAGATGTGGGGAAAGAGATGAGATGCTTTAATCAGAAAAAAGTTATGCGCTGTGTTGAAAGGCAAAGTACAGTCTTGCAATCGACCTTTCCACGTGTTGATGCCCCATTGGTCGGTTACGCACAGAATTAATTCATGTCTGATCATGGATGAGGCTTATCCATCCACTGGTGTCGTAGCTTTGTTCCCTCTTGCACCAGAAATGCACGTGATCAGGACCTCCCCAATGGCACGCCAGGCCTTTTACCTCCACCACATGTTACACATAGATCTTTCCTAGCTAGTTTAATAATTGAGCCATGATCCGGATCGGCGATGATCGATCAAAACGTTGCGATCCATCCATTCGGTGATGATCCGACGGTTGCGATCAATCCAAGCCATGATCTCAATCGGCGATGATCGATTGGACCATTGCGATGCATCCGATTGGAGACGATCCGATGGTTGTGATCGATCCGAACAATTATCCTGATCGGCGATGGTCAATCGGACCGTTGCGATCCATCCGATCGGCGATGATTCGATGGTTACAATGGATCGGAGCCATGATCTCGATTGGCGATGATCGATCAAACAGTTGTGATGCATCCGATCGGCGACGATCCCACAGTCCGATCGATCCAAGCCATGATCCCGATTGGTGATGATCGATTGGACTGTTGCGATCCATCCGATCGACGATGATCCGACGGTTGTGATCGATCCAAGCCATGATCCCGATCGGCGATGATCGATCAGACCGTTGTGATGCATCCGATTGGAGATGATCCAATGGTTGTGATCGATTCGAGCTATGATCCTGATCGGCGATGATTGATCAGACCGTTGCGATCCATCCGATCGGCGATGATCCGACGGTTGTGATCGATCCAAGGCATGATCCCGATCGGCGATGATCGATTGGACCATTGTGATCCATCCAATCGGTGACGATCCAATGGTTGTGATCGATCCAAGCCATAATCTCGATCGGCAATGATCGATCGAAACGTTGCGATCCATCCGATCGGCAACGATCCGATGGTTGCGATCGATCCAAGCCATGATCCCGATCGGTGATGATCGATCGGACCATTGCGATGCATCCGATCGGAGACGATCCGACGGTTGTGATCGATCCGAGCAATGATTCTGATCGGCGATGATCGATCGGAAGTTAGCTAGTTAGTTAAGTTAGTTAAAGTTTCATGCAAAGAAAAGAGAAAGTAGTTAGCTGTTAAGCTAACACCTTTCACCAATCATGCGGCCATGAGCAGCAGGAAAAAGAAATAGTTAGCTTGTTAGCTAACTGGATGAAAGGGTTCATGGTGCCACCTAAGGGGAAGCTAGCTCTCTAGCTAGCTCTTCCCAAGCTCCATTCAGCCAGCAAAATTCTGCAACAAAAAGCATTAGCTCCAAGTGATAACAAGTTAGCTAAAGAGAGGGAAGAAGTTATCTCACTAGCTAACTTGATATAGAGTCCATTCGGCCAGCTTCAAAAATTCTGCAGCAAATAGTTAACTAGGAGAAGAAGTTAGCTAATAAGCTAACTAGACATATGCATGGATCGATCATATTCACTGTGAGAGAAAAATAAATTAGCTAGCAAGTGGGGAAAGCTAGCTAGGAAGAGAAATAAGCTAGCTTACATAGTCATGCAATAATCCAAGGAATTAAAGGATCAATTAGCTATATTAAGAGAAAATAAGCTTCCATGTAACGAATAAAATTTTGCTTGATAAAGCTTACCTGTATGACACATGTACATCCTTGCAATAATATTAATTTCCCTAATAAGCATAGTCTTAATTGTTTTGTAATCATCAAAATCAATCTAGGGGCCAACAATCTCCCCCTTTTTGATGATGATAAAAACATACAAAACACTTAAGCATAAATTATTATCATGCAAAGAAAATATGTAATCTCCCCCTGAACATATTAATCTCCCCCTGAATATATGGAGTGCATAATTTTCTCCATAATTTTATTTTATGCATTACTCTTCTTCCCCTTTTGTCATTGATCAAAAAGATGAATTCGAGGAATATGCAATAATCCAATGCACAATTCATGAAAAAAAGATGCATACATTACTCATATTAAGTCAAACATAATACATTGTCAAGTCAAGCATAGGATAAATATTACAAACCATTGTCTTAAACATTCACTCACAAGATAAATATTACAAGCATTACACCAAAACATAAAACAAACATAGTGAAGTCATTCATCATCTGAAGATATAACTTTCGGTTGCTTAGAGGATCCGTCCGATCGGCTTGACGATCCAGGAACATCATCTGATGGTTGTGGAGGAGGCGCCCAAAGATGTGGATGAGAGAACGATGCACCAGGAGCTGTGGCAGCTGTGAGGCCAATGTAGGTTTCCATGAGACTGCTTAGCTTCACGGTAGATGCGTTCATGTGATCAAGAGCATTCGATGCATCCTTAGTTTGGCTTTCATTAGATCTCATTTGATAAGTCACCCACTCAGCTTTAGTTTCAAAGGCTTCCAACTTGGATTTCATTAGGTCTACATCTTTCAAAATACGATCCACTGAAGATTCATTTTGGTGGAACACTCGACCTTTCAGCAAACTAACATCATGGACAAGTTGCTTTTGAGTCATGATTAATTGGGAAAGAGTTTCAAAAGCTGAGGAGATATGGGGTACCATAGTGAAGTCACTAACAGATGAATTACTGTCACTGGTACTCCGATTAGATACAGCAATGGAAAGTTCATGGATAATCCGTTGAATTTGATGTTCACTGATTAGCACGGTAGGAAGAGTGGAAGTTGGGTTGTTATATTGATTTGAAGATTCAGGAATATTAGGATGTTCATTTAACAACAGATTTGGTTCAGTCATTCCAGCTAAGAATGGATTGGGTTGATGATAATCAAAATTAAAGAAGTTTGGAGGAGAACAAGCAGGTGGAGGTGGATCTAAAGGTACTACATTTGTTGGTTGAAGAGCAGGTTTATTACCAGTTCTAGACCTAACTTTAGTTCATACACCATTTCGTTTAGCATAATCCATACGATGCAAGGAATAAGCATTAAATATATTAGTATGACGTAATGCTACATTCGTTTCTCCTTTGAGTTCACATGGTGAAATTCAAAAACATAGGTGAGAAACATCCCGTATGGTAATGCGATTTAGATCTACCTACCGCTTCTTTCATAATTATCATCATTAATTCAGGAAAGTTTAAGGGAGTTTCGTCTAATATATCAAACATTATACCTATATCTCTATCAGTTACAGCATTAAATGATCCGGCACGAGGAGCAAAAAATTTTGCAATGATGCTATGTAGCAATCTATTCTCAACAGATAACATGTTTGCATCAAGATCAACTATATTAGCATCATGATCCTCTAAGCCTAAAATCATTGCAACTTTATAGTTTCTTTCACTTGGGAAGTTTACTAGAACACCATTTGATGGAATACCTAAGGCGGAACCAAGCATATCATAATCAAATTGGATTTTAACATTTTTGACACTTGAGGTTATGGTTCCATCACCAAAGTTTATATTTTCATAAAACTCATATACTAAACTTGGAAAGATAGGCTTTTGGTGGATAAAAGATTTAACCAACCTTGAGATGCAAGTAGTTTACCTATCTTAAACTCTTCTTGTTCTAGGAAATTAAAATCTACTAACCTTCCATTAGCTATCGATCTAGTGGAAATGGATGGAAAGATACATCTTGAAGAAGAGGAAGAAGGCTTCTTAGGAAGATCAGAGGACTCCTCTCTTGAGTGAGTTGATTTCTTCTTTGGAGCCATTCCCTTTTTTCTAGATGTGGAAGGATTTGAGGCTTGAAGAAGAAGAAGTGAGAAGGTTGAAGGAGGGAGATGTTTTGATGAAGGCATGAAGAAGAAAATTTTCTTGATGAAAAACGTGTGAGATGAGAGAGATGAAGACTTTTATATGAAGAGTTAAAGCAGTTAACTGATCAGGTGGCTGGTTGGTTGCCTGGTCAGTTGACTACTTTAAATAGGACAAGAATGAGGTAGGTGGTCATTTCATGAAAGGGAGATGGGCTTCAAGTCAGTTAACTAGTCAGCTAACTGACGCACTAAAAGACGAAAGCAATAATTGCCATTCAAAGGAATTTCATGAAAGGATTTTATTGATTAGATTAAGATTAATCAAGCAACACATGCTAACCATGATATTTAATCACAAAGACAAGTACCACCAACATAATTAATTAAATAGATGGATCAATCATTCCAAGTTCCTTCTAATTTCATAAAATTTTGATTCTTCTAATGGTTTAGTAAAAATATCTGCAAGTTGTTTTTCAGTACATAAGAATTCTAGTACAATGTCACCATTATTAACATGATCCCTAATGAAATGATGTCTAATTTCTATATGTTTAGTTCTAGAATGTTGAATGAGATTCTTAGTTAAATTAATTGCACTAGTGTTATCACATTTTATTGGATGCCTTTCTGTTTAATACAATAATCCTCCAGCTGCTGCTTAATCCATAAAATTTGAGCACAGCAACTTCCAGCTGCAATGTATTCGGCCTCGGCCGTAGACAATGCTACTGAAGTTTGCTTTTTGCTAAACCATGAGATTAAGTTAACACCTAGGAATTGACAAGTTTCACTAGTTGTTTTATATCTAGTTTACATCCAGCAAAGTCTAAGTCGGTGTATCCTATTACGTCAATGCTAGATTGTCTGTCATACCAAAGTCCTAAATTTTTAGTTTCATTTAAATATTTAAATATCCTTTTAACAGCAAGCAAGTGTGATTCTTTAGGATTAGCTTGATATCTGGCACACATGCAAACACTAAACAGGATATCAGGTCTACTAGCAGTTAAGTATAATAAAGATCCTATCATGCCTCTATAAAGTTTTAAATCAACTGATTTTTCAGAATTATAAGATTCAAGTCTACACGATGAGCTCATCGGGGTACCGATACTCTTAGATGTCTCCATGCCAAACTTTTTGATCATCTCCTTGATATACTTGGATTGGCTTATGAAGATCCCGTCTTTGCTTTGTTTGATCTGAAGTCCGAGAAAATAATTTAATTCTCCCATCATATTCATCTCGAACTCTCCCTGCATAAGCTTAGCAAAGTTCTTACATAACGAGTCATTAGTGGCACCAAAAATGATATCATCTACATAGATTTGAATAATTAAAATATCATCATTTTGTCTTTTAATAAATAGAGTTGTATCTACATTTCCTCGAATGAAGTCATTACTAATCAAGAATTTACTTAACCTCTCATACCATGCCCGGGGTGCTTGCTTCAAACCATACAAAGCTTTGTTTAATTTAAATATGTAGTTTGAAAATAAGTGATTTTCAAAGCCGGGTGGCTGTTCTACAAAAACTTGTTCAGCAATGTATCCATTTAGGAAAGCGCTTCTAACATCCATTTGATATAATTTAAAATTCATAAAGCAAGCAACAACAAGAAGTAATCTGATAGCTTCTAATCTAGCAACAGGGACATAAGTTTTATCAAAATCAATTCCTTCTTCTTGATTATAACCCTTAGCTACTAGTCTTGCTTTATTTCTAATTATGTTACCATGTTCATCCAATTTATTTCTAAAAACCCATTTAGTTCCTATAATTTGATGATCATGATGTCTATCAATAAGAGTTCATACATTATTTCTTTCAAATTGATTAAGTTCCTCATGCATTGCATTTATCCAATCAACATCATTTTAGCTTCATCATAGCATTTAGGTTCAATTTTAGAAACAAATGCTAAGTTATTATAAGTATCTCTAAATGATGATCTTGTCTTAACTCCTTGAGATATTCCACCAATAATTTGATCTTTAGGGTGACTGAGAACATACCTCCATCCTCTTTCTAAATCATTATTACCTTGTAAGGCTTCAGGTGGATTAGCATTGCTTTCTTCATTTACCTCTTTTGCATATGAATCCTCCTTATCCTTCAAGGTGATATCTTTGAGTTGATCTTCAATTTCATCTGCATCATTTATACCTTTTCTCTTCCTTGGAAGATCTTTAGATTCATCAAAGATAACATCAATTGATTCTTCAACTACTAAGGTCTTTTTGTTAAAAACTCTAAAAGCTCTACTATGTAAAGAATATCCAAGAAAAATTCCTTCATCAGATTTAGCATCAAATTTATCAAGGTTTGTTTTTTCATTATTTAAAATAAAACAACGACATCCAAAAATATGAAAATAACCAATGTTAGGTTTTCTTCCTTTCCAAAGTTCATACGGAGTCTTTTTCAAAACAGGTCTGATTAATGCACGATTTAAAACATAACATGCAGTGTTGATAGCTTCAGCCCAAAATATTTTGGGAGATTACTCTCACACAACATGGTATGAGCCATTTCTTCTAAAGTTCTGTTCTTTCTTTCTACTACTCCATTTTGTTGAGGTGTTCTAGGTGCAGAAAAATTATGTTCAATTCCATTTTCATTACAAAAATTTTCAAAATATTGATTTTCAAATTCTTTTCCGTGATCACTTCATATCGATAAAACAGAAGAATTCTTTTCATTTGTAATCCTTTTAAATAATTTTTGAAATGATGGAAATGCTTCATCTTTACTAGCTAAGAATAAAACCCATGTAAACCGAGAGAAATCATCAATTATGACAAAACCATATTTTTTCCTCCTAGACTAGTTGTTCTTGTAGGATCGAATAAATCCATATGTAAGAGTTCCAAAGGTCTAGTGGTTGAAATCATATTTTTCGATTTAAAAGATACTCGAGTTTGTTTTCCAAATTGACAAGCATCACAGATTTTATCTTTTTCAAAATTAAGTTTTGGCAAACCATTTACTAAATCCTTTTTGATTAATTTAGATAACAAATCCATGCTTGCATGAGCTAACCTACGATGCCATAACCAACTATTATCAGTTTTATTATTCGTAGCAACTAGGCAATCAACATTTCGATCATTCAAATCATTTAAATCAACAATGTATACATTACCATGCCTATGACCAATAAATTTCATGTTTTTATTTGTCGGATTTTTAACAATGCATAAAGATGATTCAAATGTAACTTTAAATCCTTTGTCACATAATTGACTAATGCTTAGTAAATTGTGTTTTAATCCTTTCACAAGTAAGACATTATGAATAAAAGTATGAGGTGTGATACCTATTTTTCAATGCCAATAATTTTTCCTTGGCCATTATCACCAAAAGTAACAACACCTCCATCTTTTGCTTCCAAAGTGACGAATTGAGATTCATCACCCATCATGTGTCTTGAGCACCCGCTATCCAAATACCATTGTCTTTTAGTTGCTCGGGTAGCAAGACACACCTGCATACATAATTTTAAGTTTTGCTCTTAGGTACCCAAGTTTTCTTGGGTCCTTTTGGGTTAGTTAAAATAGTTCCTTTAGGAACCCATATTTGTTTAACTTTGTGTGTGACAAGTATATGCTTTGTGTTGAGAAATTATTGAAACATAATTGCCCCAACTTTATTGATTTTGATGATTTCCAAAAGCCATGAGTACCTTAAAGAAAACAATGTGTTTATTTATCAAAAACCTTGAGCTTATTCAAATTGAAAGGAATGAACTTTCAATATTTATTAAATGAGTTTTGAACCGTTAGAAAAAGAAGTTTCATGTTGTATGCTCAAAAGGATTTCAAAAAGAAATTTTTAATACATTATAATTCAATCGATAAATTCTTGAAACATGTCTTGAATTCATGATAAACGTTATATTTAATGTATTCAAGTCAAATTTATATTTTAAATTTAATTGGGACAAGTTTTAAAGTCAATCAGAACTTTTTTCTGATTTTTGTATCGGTCCCGAGCCGACTCAAGGGTTTCCGAGTCGACTCCCCAATTTGCCTGAGGTTCTCGAGTCGACCCTTGGCTTTTCAAGAGTCGACCCCTGATTTCTTGCGAGCCGACTCCTGTCTGTGCGAGTCGACTCCGCTCAAACAACAGAACCCATATTTTTTGAGCACTTCTCGAGTCGACTTCCCATTTTCCTCGAGTCGACTCCCGACTTTCGCGAGCCGACACTTCTGTTTTCGCGAGTCGACCCCTCATGCCTTAACAATGTTTCTATTTTTGGTAATTGACTTCGAGCCGACTCCCACAAAGCTCGAGTCGACTCCGCGAATTCTGGGCACGATTTTTAACGATGACACATCAGCCCCAATGGTAAGATTTTTGAATAACGACTATTTTTCCCTATCTCTAACGGATATATTTTTACAGATTCTATAAATAGAGGACTTCTTTTCAAATCAAAACAACAAAGAGAAAATCAAAAAGAGAGAAAAGAATATCATTTGAAAAGAGGAAAAAACAGAGCATTTTGAAAAATCTTTTAGCTCAACGAAGAGTGTCTCAAAAGGAGTGAAATCCAAGTGAAAGATTCGTCTACTCCTTCTCATCATTCCACAAAAGCCCGAAGAAAATCCAAGTGTGTTCCAAAGGTCAAATCTGCGGATTTTCAAAAGAGGGAAAAGATTCATCTCAACTCCAAAAGTCTTCAACGGTCAAGAATCTAGCTGAGGCGTGATTCAACACATCTAGAGGAGTTGAAGAGAAGAAGGAAGAAAGCCCAAGCATCCACCATCTGCAAATACAATCAGGCTTTTCTAACCTTTTAATATTTTGTACTTAATTTGTATATCTGCTCAAGGGGAGCACATTATCATTCAAACTCTATCATTATTATTTTTTTGCTGATTCAATCTGTGGATTGAATTAGTGGAGGTTGGTATACCTCGTTGCAAGCCGGAGTGCTTGTGTTGGGTTAGTTGTAAGCCCAAAGAAAAACAACGTGTAGGATTTTGTGCTGGTAAGCCCGAGTTAAAACCAGCTGGGTTCGTTGTGCACCCGGTAAAACAACAAGTTTGAGTTGTGAACTTGTAAAACAACTCGACTGTAATCTAGAGAGATTATAGTGTGGACCCAAGTGAATCTTGGGAGTGGACGTAGGTGCTGGTTGCGCCGAACCACTATAAAATTGTCTTGTGTTTGCCGTGCCTAATTTTCTCTATCTCTATCCCTCTTTATTTGCTTGTGTATTAATTTTAGTTAGCCTCTCACTTGCACATCTTGCTAACTAATCAATTAAAGTTAAAAAGTCTTAAATTTTAAGAACCCAATTCACCCCCCCTCTTGGGTTGCCATCTGGGCCAACAATTGGTATCAGAGCAAGTGCTCGTTTAGAATTTGATCTCACGATCAAGGGCTAAAGATCCTTATGGCAACACAAATTGGGTCAAGTTTTGCTGAAGGTCATTCTACGAATAGACCTCCACTTTTTAATGGCTCAAACTATTCTTATTGGAAAGCTAGAATGAGGATATTCATTCAAGCTTCTGATTATGAGCTTTGGGGTGTTATAATTAATGGACCTAGTACACCCACACACCTTATTGATGGCACTATTGTTCCTAAACCCGAAAGGGATTGGAATGATAATGATAGGAGAATGGCACAATTAAATGCTAAAGCCATTAATATTTTGTATTGTTCCTTGGATTCAAACGAATTCAACCGAATCTCAACTTGTAATTCCGCAAAAGAAATTTGGGATAGGTTGGAAATTACTCATGAAGGAACAAACCAAGTAAAGGAATCAAAAATAAATATTTTGGTTCATAAATATGAATTATTTTCTATGGAACAAACTGAAACCATCACATGCATGTTCACTAGATTTACTGATATTGTGAATGGTCTGAAAAGTCTTGGTAGGATTTATTCTAATGCTGATCTTGTGCGTAGAATTCTTAGGTCTCTACCAAGATCGTGGGAAGCTAAAGTCACCGCCATCCAAGAAGCAAAGGACCTCAATGCACTACCTTTGGAGGAGCTTCTAGGATCCTTAATGACCCACGAGTTAACGATGAAGCAGCATGTTGAGGAGGAAACAAAAAGAAGAAAAACTCTTGCCCTCAAGACTGCAGAAATAGAAGAGAGCAGCAGTGAAAGTAATGATGAAGATGATGAGGAAACTGCTCTCTTGGCCAAAAAATTCAGAAAGTTTATGAGAAAAAGGCCATTTCATAAAAAGAAATTTGGAGCAAGATTTGAAGGAGAAAAGGATAAGAAAAAGGACAAGGAGAAAGAAAAAGAGCCCTTGGTATGTTATGAGTGCAAAAAGCCAGGGCACTTCAAGTATGACTGTCCTTTGCTGAAAAAGGCCTACAAGAAAAAGAAGAAAGCTTACATGGCAACATGGTCTGAAGAATCTTCCTCATCGGAAGAAGATGAGCAAAAGAAAGTTGCCAATATTTGTTTCATGGCCAACGACGACGACAACGATAATGAGGTAAGTTCTGAAAACTCAAATGATGATTTTACATTTGATGAAATGTTTGAGGCTTTCAATGAACTTATGATTGATTTTAAATCCTTAAAGAAAAAGTATAAGTTTTTGAAAAATGATAATATTAGTTTAGCTAAAAGTAAAAATGAATTAGCTTTAGAAGTTAAGAACTTAACTAATGAAAAAGAAGAACTTAGGAAAGAAAGAGATAATCTTAATCAAGAAAAAGATTTATTAAAATTTGAAGCTAAAAACTCAATTAAAGATTAAAAGATCTAATAGAAACTTTAGCTTTAGATAAAGAACAGCAAGCTAAAGAAAATGACTTACTTAAGAAAGATGTCAAAAAATATAAAGACATTGTTGAGAAATTCACCTTAAGTTCAACTAAACTTAACATGATCCTAAATAGTCAAAAAGCTGTTTTTGACAAAGCTGGTTTAGGATATAACACATTAAGAAAACAGAAATCTCTAAAGAATATTTTTATAAAAGCCAACCAAAGGAATATAACTTGTTTTAAATGTAATGAAAAAGGTCACAAATCCTTTGAATGCAAAACGTTAAAGAATAACAGCAAGTTAAATATTAAAGCTAAGAAAATATGGGTTCCGAAAGGAACAATTTTTATTGCTGCTAACCATGAAGGACCCAAGAAAGCTTGGGTACCTAAGCATGAAGTTTGATGATATTGCAGGAATGTCTTGTAGCCAAAAGATCAAAGAAAAAGTGGTACCTTGATAGTGGCTGCTCAAGACATATGACGGGTGACAAAGATGAATTCATCACCCTAGAGGAAAAGAAAGGTGGAGTTGTGACGTTTGGCGACAACGGTAAAGGTCAAATTATGGGCCTTGGTAAAGTTCGCATAACTCCATCCATAGTTATTGATAATGTACTTTATGTTAATGGTTTGAAGCATAATCTAATTAGCATAAGCCAATTATGTGATAAAAATTTTAATGTTTCATTTAAATCTTCTATATGCACTGTAACTAATTCTATTGATGATAGCATTGTATTTACTGGTTATAGATATGGCAATGTGTACTTAGTTGACTTAGATAAAATATCTGAAAGTAGTCATTGCCTAATTGCTGACAATGCTAACATAAATGAAATTAGTTGGTTGTGGCATCGTAGATTAGGTCATGCAAGCACACACCTTATTTCAAAACTAATTAAAATGGATTTAGTTAAAGGTTTACCTAAGTTAGATTTTGAAAATAATAAAATATGTGATGCATGTCAATTTGGAAAACAAACTAGAAGTTCTTTTAAATCTAAAAACATTGTTTCAACTTCTAGGGCTTTAGAGCTACTTCACATGGACCTATTTGGACCAACTAGAACCACAAGTCTAGGAGGAAAGAAATATGGTCTAGTGATTGTAGATGATTATTCTAGATATACTTGGGTAATGTTTTTAGCTCACAAAGATGAGACTTTCTCAATTTTCCTGAAATTCTTTAAGAAAGTCACAAATGAGAAAAACACTACTATAGTATCTCTTAGAAGTGATCATGGAACAGAATTTGAAAATCACCTATTTGAAAATTTCTGCACTGAAAATGGAATTAATCATAATTTTTCAGCCCCTAGGACTCCACACCAAAACGGTGTAGTTGAAAGAAAAAATAGAACTCTAGAAGACATGGCCCGTACCATGCTATGTGAAAGCAACTTACCAAAGTATTTTTGGGCGGAAGCAATTAACACAGCATGTTACATCTTAAACAGAGCTTTAATAAGACCAATATTAAAGAAAACACCTTATGAATTATGGAATGAAAGAAAACCAAATATAAAATACTTTCATGCATTTGGATGTAGATGTTTCATTCATAATAATGGTAAAAACAACTTAGGAAAATTTGATGCTAAATCTGATGAAGGAATTTTTCTAGGTTATTCAACAACTAGTAAAGCGTATAGAATCTTTAACAAGAAAACCTTAGTAGTTGAAGAATCCATACATGTAGTTTTTGATGAGTCTTTAGCAACTGGATCTGAAAAGATTGATGATGAGGAAGATACAAACATAATTGAAAAAGATCTTGAAAAACTTAATATTGAAGTATCTTCTGATCATGACACTACAACAATTTTTAATTAGACTACGTCTAAAAAAATGTGGTATTTTATATATGACTACATTTTCTAAACCGTAGTCTAGGTGAGTGTAGTTAAAAGTGTAACTGTAGTTAAAAGTCCCTCTTTTAGACTACGTTTTTAGACGTAGTTAAAAGTCAAAAAAAACGTAGTCTTTAAATACATTTAGACTACGTTTTTATTGAAAAATGTAGTCTAAAGTCGAAAAAACGTAGTCTTTAAATATATTTAGACTACGTTTTTATCAGAAAACGTAGTCTAAAGTCAATAAAACGTAGTCTTTAAATACATTTAGACTACGTTTTTATCAGAAAACGTAGTCTAAAGTCGAAAAAAACGTAGTCCTTAAATACATTTAGACTACATTTTAATCAGAAATGTAGTCTAAAGTCAATAAAATGTAGTCCTTAAATACATTTAGACTACATTTTTATCAAAAAATGTAGTCTAAAATCAAAAAAACGTAGTCTTTAAATACATTTAGACTACGTTTTTATCAGAAAATGTAGTCTAAAGTCGAAAAAACGTAGTCTTTAAATACATTTAGACTACGTTTTTATAAGAAAATGTAGTCTAAAGTCGAAAAAACGTAGTCTTTAAATACATTTAGACTACGTTTTTATAAGAAAATGTAGTCTAAAGTCAATAAAACGTAGTCTTTAAATACATTTAGACTATGTTTTTATCAGAAAATGTAGTCTATTATGAACATTTAGACTACATTTTTATATTAAAAATGTAGTCTAATATCAAATCCTGTCATACAAACATATAATTTCAATTCCAAAAAATCCTAAAAATATTGAATTCTTCGTGCAAACTGTCATACAAACATTTACTGTCATACAACATATAGTTTCAATTCCAAAAACCTCAAATACATTGTCCAATACTATCATACAAACATCTTTCCACATAACATTTCTTCAAATGCAACCTTGTAAGTACTCGACCCATTCTCCACGCATAATGTCGATCTCTTCTTGTTTATAAGTTTTCTTCTCGCCAAACTGCATATATACATAAGTTAATCAGAAAAGAGCACTAAATAACACATGATACAAAAATCTAAAATCATAAAAAGTACTACTTATATGAATCATGTACGCAATAATAACAAACCTTTTCATATAAGTTACTCATAAAAAGAGCACTAATAATACATGACATAAAAACCTAAATCATAAAAAGTAGAACTTATGTGAATCATCTACGCAATAATAACCTACGTACCTTTTCATCGGTTGAAATGATATAATTCTCGATGATCTCCTTCATATACATGATGACATAATAGCCACATTCAACACCAGATGGTTGCTTTGGACACTTGAAAAATGAATTTAAAAGTTTTTATAAGATTAAAACAAATAAGATCTAATTTTATGAATTATTAAAAAGAATATGCAACTCAATATACCTTAATTGACTCCCAAGTAAGTGTTTTTCTTGCAACTCGGTCAGCTTTAGCATTGTATATTTTGAGTGCACTAATTTAACAAAGTATAGTAATAGTGTGAGACTCAAATGATATAATTTAGACAAATTACTGCAAAATTAAAAAGAAATAAATACTTACGTATTAATAACACCTTTCAATTCTTTTCCCACTGAACGTCCAATAGAATCACAAAATACACTTTGTCCCCATGAGGGTCAATAACCACCAAGGACCAGTGATCCCTTCATAAACATAATAACAATAATCAACAACTTAATATCAAAAGTATCAAATTTCATTAAAAAACAACTTACCCAGAGTTATAAGGAGCTAGAAACAATTGATCCACATAACAACGCTCTAATCTTTTAGCAATCAAATCTGATCGTACTCCAGCCGATCCAGAGTGTACAGAGATCTGTCCAGGGTCTATGAAGCCATACATGTTGAGCAGTTTTGATTTCTTGATTTGATTGTACAAATAGCTACATAAATCAAATTATTCAATCCCACAGTTTTTATTAGAAACTTGTAACATATAGTAATTGCATATGAAATGCAAAAAATATAAAAATATCTTAATTATTACCTCATATATAGCACAATACAACTAGAAGTAATCCTGTCCATTGAACAAAAGTTATCAATATCTTCTCGAATAATATAACAAACCCGTTCATGACCAAAGACACCAACATCCAATACCACCATTATTGTATTTGTATCTCCCAAACTTTTTGCAATGTGATTCTTTAAATATGATAAACTCCATGGACCCTTTTCTCTGTTTTCTATCTGTAATTTTGGGGGACAATCTTAGCCTGTTCATAATAATGAAATTCAATTCACATATATTACATAACAAATAGTTTATCAATATAAATTAATCACAAATTATTCAGTTATGACTACATACTTTAAAAATAAGAACATTTAATGAGACTCAAATAACTTGTGATGGGTCTGACTTACTCTACATAAGCTGCAACTTCTGTTGTATTTTCCAACACATAAAGATGTGCTTGCTCTAACTCTTTCGCATCAGCTTTAAATACATGAGAAGCAGAAAGTGGTTTTCCAATACTGTGTTGACCAGCACACTCATTTCTCATTGATGGGATCCCAACAGCTTTCATATTTGACAAGTACTCCGAACAATATTCTACAGCTTCTTCAGCAATATAACATTCTGCAATGCAACCTTCTGGCCTATTGCGATTGCGTACATATCCTTTTAAGATCTTCATGAATCTTTCAAAAGGATACATCCATCTTAAATATACTGGTCCGCATAACTGGACTTCGCGTACAAGGTGTACGGTTAAATGAACCATTATGTCAAAAAATGAAGGAGGATAATTCTTTTCCATCAAACATAAAGTCTTCACAAGTTCTTCTTGTAGCAAACTAAGATTGCAAGTATCCACAACTTTTTTGCAAAGTGCATTGAAGAACAAACTTAGTCTAGTTATTGTGGATCTCATGTTCTTATTCAACAATCCTCGTAATGCCAATGGAAGAAGTTGTTGGATCAAAGTATGGTAGTCATGAGATTTTAGGCCATAAAGCTTTAATTCTTCCATAGAAACACAATTTCTTAAGTTAGAACAGTATCCATCTGGAACTTTAAGTGTAGATAACATCTTGCAAAATTTGATTTTCTCAGCCTTAGAAAGTGTGTAACTTGCAGCAGGCAAATATGTTCTTTTTTCACCCACTATTGGTTGTAGCTCACTTCGAATTCCCATATTTACTAGATCTAACGACTGCTTAGTCCATCTTTGACTTTCCAGGTATATCAAGAAGGGTTCCCACGATACTCTCACATACGTTTTTCTCAATATGCATCACATCTAATACATGACGTACATGAAGAAACTCCCAATATTCAAGATCAAAAAATATTGACCTTTTTTTCCATGCAAGTTTAGACTTTGCCTCTGAAACCTTGTCCTTCTTTTTTAATTTCTCAACATGCACTGTATTTGCTTGCTTTTTTCCATACACATAATTAATATTTCTGGTGTTTTGTAAAATTTCTGTTCCAGTTAAAGGTTTAGGCTCAACATCAAACTCTTGACAACCATTAAATGCCTTTTTTGCTCTTCTATATGGATGATTTCTGCGCAAAAATCTTCTATGACCTTGGTACACATTTTTTCGACTATGTTTCAAGTATACACTATGTGTATTTTCAGCACAAATTGGGCAAGCCAAATAACCTTTAACACTGCAGCCACTCAAATTTCCATACGCGGGAAAATCATTTATTGTCCATAGTAATACAGCCTTTAAGGTGAATACCTCTTGCAAATATGCATCGTAAATTTTAACACCGACATCCCATAGCATTTTTAAATCATCAATAAGTGGTTGCAAGAAGATATCAATATCATTTCCCGGCTGCTTAGGACCCGATATCAACAAGGTTAACATCATAAACTTTCGCTTCATACACAACCATGGTGGGAGATTATAGGTAATAAGTACGACAGGCCATGTACTGTGACGACTACTTAAGGAGCTATGTGGATTTATCCCATCTGCTGCAAGTGCCAATCGAAGATTTCGTGGCTCACATGCGAAAATAGGCCATTTGTGGTCTATTAATTTCCATGATGCTGCATCTGCTGGATGTCGAATGTAACTGTCAACTTCTCTTTCACTAGAATGCCATATCAAATCTTTCGATATTTGACGAGTACCATACATTCTTCTAAACCTGGGTATTGGGGGAAAATACCACACAACTTTTGCCGGCATGCCTACTTTTGGATGATTGGATCCTTTAGGAATCTTCCATCTTGATTCAGAACAATTTGGACATACATCAACATCCTTGTTTGCATTTCTATATAAAATGCAATCATTTGGACATGCGTGTATCTTTTCATATTGCATTCCTAAGGCGCACAATGTCTTTTTTGCTTCATATATTGATGTTGGCATCAAATTTCCTTTTGGAAGCACATCACCCCAAAAGCTTAAAAGCTCATTGAAACTTGCATCGCTCCACCCATATTTTGTTTTAAAGTTGTATAATCGTACCAAAACAGAAAGCTTAGTGAACCCACTACAACCAGTGTATAAAGGGCGCTCAGCATCATCCAACAAGTCAACGAATTTCTTGGATTACATTCAAATAGATCTCTAGCTGCTTCAACCATTTCCACAGCATTAATATCATCATTGTATTGAAGACAACATTCTTCAGCATCTAAGGTACACTTATCTTCCTCAACATTACATATGTTTTCGCCATGCCATATCCATACGTCATAACTTGAGTCGATACCATTACAAAAAAGATGATCTTTAACCACTGTGATATCATGAACTTTCATATTTCCCACATTTTATGCATGGACATTGTATGGAACTAGGGTCACTTAAATTTCTTTTAACATGATTCAAAAAAACTTCGACACCATCCTCATATCTTTTTGTACGTCTATCAGCAGAGTACCATGACTTATCTAGTCTGTTTAAATTCAAAAAATACTAGTAACTAGTTAATTAAATCAA
>UESW01004353.1:468631-495520 GCA_900491605.1 Calamus simplicifolius | reverse complement strand
GAGTTAGCTGCTGTTATATTTGCATTGAAGGTTTGGAGGCACTACTTGTATGGAAGAAGATGCCAGATATTTACTGATCATAAGAGCTTGAAATATATTCTGACCCAGAAGGAATTGAATTTAAGGCAGAGAAGATGGATTGAATTGATTAAAGACTATGATTGCACTATTGAGTATCACCCAGGGAAAGCTAATGTTGTGGCTGATGCCTTGAGTCGAAAGTCTATGGCCACATTGGCTTCTATCAGAACCGTACAGCTACCCTTGATGATTGAGTTAAGGAGGTTAGATGCAGAGCTAGCTGTAGAAGAATCAGGAGCCTTGTTGGCTACTTTCAGAGTGAGACCCCAAATGCTAGAAGAAATAAGAGAAGCTCAGTTGCTAGATCTACATTTGCTTAAAGCTAGAGATTTAATTCAGAGTGGGTCTCAGTCAGAGTTTTCTGTTAGAGGTGATGGAGTGTTATTATTCAAGGGCAGAGTTTGTGTGCCAGCTGTGGAATCAGTGAAAGATCAGATTTTAAGGGAAGCACATAGCTCAGCTTATTCAATGCATCCAGGTAGTACTAAGATGTATAGAACTATCAAACAGAATTACTGGTGGAATGGTATGAAAAAGGAGATAGCTGAGTATGTATCTAAGTGTTTGGTGTGTCAGCAGATTAAGGCTGAACATCAGTGTCCAGCTGGAAAGCTTCAGCCTCTGTTTGTGCCAGAGTGGAAGTGGGAGCATATAACTATGGATTTCGTTGTAGGACTCCCAAAGACCAGAAGGGGCAATGATGCTATATGGGTGATAGTTGATAGATTGACTAAGTCTGCTCATTTTCTGCCTATTAAGATTGTCTTTACCTTGGATAGATTAGCAGAATTATATGTGCATGAAATTGTGAGTAGGCATGGTGTGCCAGTATCGATAGTATCAGATAGATCCAAGGTTCACATCTCAATTTTGGGCAGAATTACAGAAAGCTTTGGGGACTAAATTGAGGTTCAGTACAGCATTTCATCCCCAAACCGATGGTCAGTCAGAAAGAACCATCCAGACACTGGAGGATATGCTGAGAGCTTGTGTCATGGAATTTTCTGGTAGCTGGGATGATCATCTACCTTTAATAGAGTTTGCTTACAATAACAGCTACCATTCTAGCATTGATATGGCACCATATGAGGCCTTGTATGGGAGAAAATGTAGAACTCCAGTGTGTTGGGATGAGGAGGGAGAGAGAAGGCTGTTAGGCCCTGAGTTAGTGCAGCTTACAGCAGATCAAGTTAAAATTATAAGAGCTAAATTAAAGGCAGCCCAGGATAGACAGAAGAGCTATGCAGATAAAAAGCATAGAGAGGTAAAGTTTGAGGTTGGAGATAGAGTCTTTCTGAAGGTATCTCCTTGGCGAGGTATTATGAGATTTGGAAAGAAAGGCAAGTTGAGTCCCAGGTATATTGGACCCTATGAAATTCTGGAAAGAGTTGGGACACTAGCTTATAGATTGGCTTTACCTCCAGAGTTATCTCAGATTCATAATGTATTTCATGTATCAATGCTTAGGAGGTATGTGCCAGATTCCTCTCATGTGATTCAGTCTGAGACTATAGAGTTACAGGGGGATTTATCATTTGCAACAGAACCAGTGAAGATCTTGAGTAGGGAGATTAAGCAGCTCCGCAGTAAAAGAATTCCATTAGTTAAGGTGCAATGGTTAAATCATCAAAAAGAGGAGGCTACATGGGAGCGAGAGGATGAGATGAGATTTAAGTACCCCCATCTATTTGAAAATATATCTAGCTAAATTTCGAGGACGAAATTTCTTAAGAGGGGGAGAATTGTAACATCCTGAAAACCTTGTAATCTATGGCATTTTCAGTTAAAATGAAAGTCAGAAAGTTTTCTTGAAATATGGGTGTGTTGGCCTTTTGATAAATGTAAAGAGAAGAAATTTTGGAGTAAATAAGTATATTTCTAAATGTTAATGAGTCTGATTTGAGAAATTGAGAGACTTAAGTTTAATGGGTTTAAATCACAAGAAAAATCAAGTTTAGTTTGAGTTTTATCCTAAAATGACGTTTTTAGTGGTTGGAGTCGACTCGAGTGGAGTCGACTCCGGCACGGTTTTAAACTTTCGGCACGCTTAGGAGTCGACCCCTGCAGTGCTGGAGTCGACTCCTACTTTTCAGGAGTCGACCCCTACTTTTCTGGAGTCGACCCCTACTTCTGCTCGAGCCGACTCCAATCTGTTCGAGCCGACTCCGCGACGGCAGGTTTTTCTGAGTTAAATCTTGAGAAATTCATATTTAATCCGTTTCAAGTCCGATTTGGATGCCGTTTGAACCGTTGGATTTCTAAAATCGAGTTCTTCAAGATGGTAAAGTCTTTTCTTAGAAATGTTACATAAAAGTATAGATTTAAGCGAAAAAGGATGATCTGGGCTATAAATCTATTAAAAAAATGCTATATCAGGGGCAAAATGGGAAAAGGCTCCGATGTCAATTGCAAATTGTGTTAAGGGCAACTTAGGAAAGAAAATATAAGGGCAAAATATCATGGTTATAAGTGAGCCACGTGTTTTCCAAAAAGCGTGTGTTAAGAGTGTTTGAGGGTAAAAGGGAGATTTGGCATGCCTTAACCCTTAAGTTTCCATGACTTGGTCCCCAAGTCATTAGAGAAAAAGGGGAACGTGGGTTCAGCCAGAGAAAAGAAAGAAAGAAAGAAGAGAGAAAAGAGAGGAAAAGAAGAAGAAGAAGAAGAAAGGAGGAAGAAAGAGAAAGGGAAAGGGAAGCTTGGGGTTTGTGCTCGACTCCAGGTAAGCTATAGCTTCCCTAGATCTTGTATGACTTTAGATTTTCTTAGATTAGTGTATTTTGAGGTAATAGTAGAAGTAATCTTGAGTAGAGATTGGGTGGAAGAAAATAATGAGATATTAGAGGATAGATCATGTATGCATGCATGGTTCGTGGGAAAACCTCGTGTGGAGGTAATCCTAATAGCTATTGTATCTGTATGTTGACGTAGGTCAAGAGGGTTATTCCAGGGAGCCGAAATACCAGAGTTGAGTACCAGTTGTACCAGTCGAGGAGTAACCTACTAAGGTGAGTGGATTTCTCATCTAGCAATGAGAGGTTAATTTGAGCTAGTATAATGAGATTATACCTAGTTATGGTATGTTATGTTTAGCAGAGTATTATGTATGTTTTAAATATGAGAAATGAGAACCTAGTATATGATAATCTGATAAATGAGTTTTGAGCATAAACATAAGCATGAGTTTCGATGAGGGAATTTTTAATGTATACATGGCATATTTGCATGATAAAGCTTTACAAATGATGTATGAGTCATACTGAGCATCAGGCAGCTAGGGGGCTGATCACCCTTTAGACTGTACTGTAGCATGAGCATTGCACACTACTATCGAGCCGGCACCTCCTTGCGAACAGATCGTACGATGAACCCCAGAATCAGGGGTGAGTGCATGCCTAACCAGGCCAGTGGGGCTGGTTGTGAGCAGCCCGTGGGGGCATGAATCATAGCTCAGTGGAGCTGATTACTATATATAGCCCGTGGGGGCAGAGAGAAAACCCGAGGTTCCAGGGTTAAGGAACAAAGCACTTTGCCAGGTGAACCGCACGGGTAAGGGGTGCTATTTGTGCGGGGATCCTGTTGCTAGTCACGCACCCGATGAGAGTACACCTACAGAAGGGCGACTGTAGGGTGGTACCTCAGAGGCATTACACACACAGCCCAGCATCATGAGATCTAAAAGCATATGTTGTGATATAAAAAGGGCCAATGGGCCAAATAGTTATCCCGAGAGGGAGAGCTTACTTGAGATGCCAGTGGGCAAGCAGATCCTGATGGGAGTCTGGGTTGTAGATAAAGAATGCATATCTTCATATTGTAATGCATGAAGTTTTATTTTAATGAGTTATCTTTCAGTGAAGAGTTATTATAGAGTATTCCAGTACTGATATGTTATTTGAAGAATAAGCTACATTTTATTTTATCTGATATCATGTTAAAAATGTACTTTGAGTTGTACAAGTTAAATAGTTTCAGCATACGATTGAAATTAAGAGGTTATGGTTCTCTATTTCTCCATAGTTAGATGGTTATCCAGTCACTGGGACTTAGGTCTCATCCCTCTATGATTTAAATGTTCTTTCAGATCAGTGAGTATTTCTGCCAGGATCACAAGATAAGCAGGACAGGACCCTTAGCTGGTGAAGCTTGCTTGGATGCAAGAGTGTTTAAATGCTAGCCTTGTATATTGAGAGAGTGGTTTGATAATTGTATTTTGTATATGTGTATGTGTACAGTGGGATGTAATGATGTTTTAGACCTTTTTGGATATGAATACGAGACTTATGTTTTGGAGAAAATTATGAGTATGATGTGTGCACTTAGGATTTTAATGTCGAATGTGAATGTGATCTTGTAAACTGCCTGAGGAATGTCATGAAAAATATTATCTGAGCAGGTTGATGCTTAATGTTGATTGGGTGATTTGTGTATATAATTGAGATGAAAATGAAAAGTTTTTAACAGGATGTGTTTTCGTGTGTCTGCCACTTATGATAATTAGTTGGGGTTCTCTAGCTCTTTATGGAGCGCTACATAAAGACTAGTAAAACTCTATCCGATTACCACAAGTGTGCAGGTGTGCAGTCGGTGGCCCCAGAGAGGAGGGGGAGCTGACATGAGCGGCAAACCAACCGTTGGGATGAGCTCTCCGGCCCATCCCTCTACTCTCTGGTCGCCTCCGCCCTGGCTTGGGGTTCCTTGGCGATTGGCTCCCTCTCTCCGGTAGGGAGGGAGCCCTCTTCATCTCCGGCTCAGCAGCAGTCGGAGGGCTAACAGCGACGGTTACTTGCCCCACCTCGGGCACGTTGGCGGTGGCAGGAGCCTCCTCATCGAGATCCACAATCACCACGGCGGTTTGGGTGGTGACCTGGATCTCTCCCTCCTCCACTTCGGTCCCGGCCGGCCTTGGGACCACTTCCCCAGTTGGCGCTTCCCTAGCCGGCTCTTCTGCAGGTGCTAGGGGCTTAGGGGCTTCCGCGGATCGGGCCAGCTCGGTCCGCTCCCTCCTCCAAAGTTTCTTCGCCGGCCTTGATGTTTCCCCGGCTGCCGGCCTCTTCTGCTTCAAGGCGGCTTCAAACTCTCCAGCAGAGAACCTCATCGCTGCATCCAAAAACGAAGAGTATCAGCAGCAGGACATAGTAACCCCCCGACCGAGACAGAAGGAGTCAAACGTCGTGCTCACCAACTGCCGGGGACAACTCAGCTTCTATCATGTTCTCCTCAGACAGGAGTTCCTTGTAACCAGGGATCTGGAAATTAGATAGCCGGGTGAAGAGTTCCCTGTCTCTCTCCCCCACAGTGGCATTGTCATTGGAGCTTGTGTCTGGCTCCATCCAATCGGGCCTAACCCCCTCAACATGGGCAAAGAGGAAGCGGGATTTCCACTCCCTAATTTTAGAAGGGAGACCTAAAGGAAAGGCCCTACCCGGCCTGGCGGTGAAGGCCCACCAGGCCCCTCACCTTGGTGGTGGAGTTTATAAAATGCCCGAAACAGCGATAACCCTGGTCGGGCCCCCTCGAAATGGCAAAGGATTACAAAGGCACAGATGATCCGAATCGAGTTCGGAGTCAACTGCGCCGGCACTAGCTTATATCTATCTAAAAGGTTAAGAAAAAAGGGGTGGAGTGGAAGGCGTAACCCGCACCGGAAGAACTCCACATACAGAGCAATCCGATCGGAGTAGGTGGAGGTTACTCTATCCTCAGGCCCCGGCGTAGACAGACGGATGAAGCTAGGAACCTGGTACTTAGCCCTAATGGTCTCTACGTCCTATGGTGTCACGATTGAGGCGACTCCCGCCGGACCCGCAGGATCAAGGCTCACCGCTGAGGGTGGACCCGGGCGATGGGAAGACATATGAACTGCCCTAATGGGAGAGATTGAGGCAGACAGAAGTTCAGCCGACGATGGTTGGCCACGGATGGCAATTCCGCCCACCGGCCGGGACACCTAACGGGCTGAAGGGGTTTGGTCTTCACTGTCGGAATGGGAAGTTTCTACTAAAGGCCTCTTACCCTTCCTAACGGCACGGCGGTCCATGGGTGAAAATGAAGGACGAAACTGGGAATCGAAAAGAACTTGAAGACGGAAAGGCTCAGGTCGCAGAAAAATTTAAGAGAGGAAAGGCTGGAAGAAAGCAATGGCAATGTAAAAGCTTTTCTCAAGCCCTTGGGGTGCTTTTATACCTCCATTTTCAAACAGCGATAATCAGGGCCCACCACGCGGCACTCTCCTATTACGCCATGAGCTGTCCGCCGGAAATCTTGCCTGCGCCCGAGACGTGCCACCTCAATTCACCCCAAGGAGCGTGATCCCTGGCCAATCGCAGGCATAGAAGACGGAGAAGCAATGATGGCCCTCACCTTTTCCCATTCCACAATAGGTTCCTCTTCGAGGCGTACGGCGCTAGCATCATCTCCCGCCTACTGCACGATTACAGAAGATTTTCGAAGCGACACTGCTTCGGGACGACGCGTTAACTCACCAAGCCATTAAAAGTGTACTAAAGAGCAATCATTTTTTGAATTTTCATGCCCCTCTCGCCCAAAGGGCAACGGGCGCGTGGCCCTTCGCGCTCAGGGATGGGGGGGCATCTGATGTGGCTGGCGTAGCCACAAGGATAATTATGGAAAAATAGATACCTTAAGTCGGCCAAGTCGGCTCCGCCCTTCTCAGGTCGGCCCCGCTCGACCCCGGCACCTCCAAGTCGGCCGAGTTGGCCCCGACCTTCTCAGGTCGGCCCCGCTCAGCCCCGGCACCTCCAAGTCGGTCCCGCTCGGCCTCGACCTTCTCAGGTCGGCCTCGCTCGGCCCTGGCATCTCCAAGTCGGCCGAGTCGGCCCCGACCTTCTCATGTCGGCACTGCTCGGCCCGGCACCTCCAAGTCGGCCCCGACCTTCTCAGGTTGGCCCCGCTCGGCCCCGGCACCTCCAAGTCAGCCGAGTCAGCCCCGACCTTCTCAGGTCGGCCCCGCTGGCCCCATCCTTCTCAGGTCGGCCCCGCTCGGCTCCGGCACCTCCAAGTCGGCCGAGTCCGCCCCAGCCTTCCCAGGTCGGCCCCGCTCGGCCCTGGCACCTCCAAGTCGACCGAGTCGGCTCCGGCTTTCCCAGGTCGGCCCCTCTGGTCCCAGCCTCTCCGGGCCAGCCGTGTCAGCCCCGATCATCCCTGGTCGACCCTGCCCCGGCACCTTCAGGATGGACCCAGAACGGTCCTGGCTATTTGCGTCGCCATCCTTCTGACCCACGCCGCCTGGCATCCCAAGGCCTAACTACCGCTGGCCACGCCGCTGATAGGACTGGACCTAACTACCTGTCAGCCTCGCTGACTGATGGGACATGGCTCACCAACCGCCATTTTTCTCCTGACTGATAGGATGTGGCTCACTAACCGCCGTTTTTCTCATGACTGATAGAACGTGGCTCACCAACCGCCATTTTTTTCCTCCTTCGATGAGACAGGACCCACCAACCAGCCAAGATTCATACAATCCTCACAAACCCCGCGGACATTCCTTTCTCACGGAACTCCACGTGGTCACACAGGGGTCAACCCCCTACAAAAGGGAAGGTCCACTCAAGAATAAGGTAATGCAAACTCGTACACTTGCTACTCGGATACCCAGAAAGAAATTCCTATCTTTCTGAGGACTCATTCTTCTTCTCCCAGAGCTCGTCTGAGCTCTTTCTTAGCTGTGACCCCTGTTACTGACTTAAGCGTCGAAGGGTCCTCACCGAAGCTTCCCTCTGGTCTTAGAACTTTTTGCAGGCCATCCGATTAGGCGAAGGACGACAGATTAAGCATCTCTCTTTTCCTGATGTTCAGAGCCGGTGATCGAGCGCCATCAATTAGAATTATGATATTCCAAAAAAAAGCTTTTATCATTTAAGCGGTAGCCCAATAGCTCGGGTGCTACTCTCCTCATAGATGGCATGGATTAAAAAAAAATGATGCTACGGTTGACTCATTTAAATTACACTAAAGCTGTGAACCTGTGCTATCGGTGAGCGGATAAGATGTTAGAAAAACTTTTCTTATAGCTGCCTGTTAAATCTCTGACGTTTGGATGATGTCAAATTGATGTACTCATCGTAAGATAAAAAATATATGTGCAAATTTAAATTATCCAAATCGAACATTATCTAATAAAAAAAAACATTAGGAAAGCTGCACCAGATTTAATCTCCCCCATCCCTTTTTTTAACCACAAAAAAAAAGCTTCTATAAAGATTTTTAAAAAATTAGATGCAGAAATGCTGTAAAACAGGAGATCTTTACACCGTACTTAGCCAGAATGCGAATGTAAAAGGATGAGCTTCGAATATATATATTAATCATTCAAAGAATTCTCTTATAAATAGACTCCGTTCACTGCAAGCCAAGCAATTCTTCCTCAATTATCGCATAAAGATCAAATTATGATGTCAAAAATTAGATCCCCTGATATTTTATACGATGTTTAAGATTATACCCTTTTCTTGACCTACTTCTTGCCCTTGATTCCTTACTAATATGCAAAGAAAAACTTATCCCCCTTGTTCTTCTTCAACCAATGAAGATTGAGAAAGAAACATAGATTACATATTTGGAACCAACACAACATATTTGGTCCAAATAAATAGATTACATCAAACATAGGCTATCTCTGATGACAGCTCTTGGTATATTTACATGAAGACTTACAATACAACCAGCGCCGATGGAATCACGGCTCATGCTTTTTTGGCGGCGGCGAGTCCAGCGACATGGAACTGAGCGGCGTAGTTGTGAGCCGAGTCCGCCATCTCATCACGCGGAGGCTCGTTAAGGAAAGCCCAATTGCTCCTCGTCCACCTGCAGTACCACCAACGGATCATGGTTAAAATCCAAAGGCCATTAAAAATTATCCTACTTCGATGGAAGATTAAATTTAAAAAAAAAACTATAATAAAAATAAAAATATAATAACATATTTATTTATTTATTTATTTAAAGGACTTCATATGAACAAGGATGGAGGAAGCGCCGTACCAGTCGCCGCTCCGATCTGGTTTTGCGTCGGATTCACCGGTCTTCTCGCCCTTCTCCAGCTGATGCCACAAGGCGAACTTCTTTAGCCTGATCTCATCCATTTCCTGGAAGAATCCATAGAAAGATAGATAGATAGATAGCGAGGGAGATCAGCAACAACCAAGCTAAGATCAACTTCATGGACGACGAGGAGAAGGTAGGAAGATTTAAAAACACGGCTACGGCTGATTACCTGAAGATGTTTTGGGGAACGGAGGGCATTTTGGAAGTCTTCGCCTTCCTCTTCGTCGGTTTTCTTGTGCGACTTCCAGAAGGACTCGATCTCTTCTTTTGTTAGCGATTTGTTCCTCGTCAATCGAGCTGTGGTAATTAACAAACACATCATCATCATCATCATCATCATCATCATCAAGTGCAGTAGTGTTAGTGCTAACGGAGAGGAAGAAAGAGCGAGCATACCTGCGTCTGGATCCGAAGCAGGGGAGTCCCATCCGGGCATGAGGGAACCCATTTCTTCCTCCTCTTAATCTTCAAGGGTATCGATCGGTGGTGAATTTGGCAGTGAGAAGCTTGGGTTAATTATTTATTAGATGGCGCGGGCGGACACGGGAGAGGCCTCTGCCCTCATGATGGACGCGGATGGGCGGGCCCCTGGGCTAAGGCGGCAGCACGCAGGTTTAATCCAAAACCGGACACCGGAGTCCACGTCGGTCCTTTTCGCTACTGTGCGAGCGGGTCAGTGATGAGGGGTTTATCATAGAAAATATCGCATGATCCGCATCTGGCTGCTGAATTCCATCACTTTGTGTACCGAATTGCATTGGACCGGCGTCATCATCCTTATCCAAACCCTTGTTCTGGAGGCTTCTGAAAATATCTTTAGTTTATCTCCAATCGCAAATAATTATTAAATAATTTTATCAGGAAATTTATTAAGACCAGGTCCCTTTGCTTTATCATCATCAATATTTGATGCGCTTTGATCTATTTTACTTTGTTGCTCTCAAGAGGAGCATAAGCTAATTCTTAATGGGATGGAGATTCATCATATCTACCATAAAATCAATTGTATAACCGATTAGAGGGTGACCTTTATTATTTATCATGCTCAATTTTAGATTTAGAGTCTGATCTCTATTTCATTATTTTAAATAAATCTTATATTTTAATCTATCTGAATTGATTCACATTAAATTAGTATGATCATCATCCGTCTGTATCAAAAAAAAATTATTAAAATGATGATAAATATAATAACAAATATGACTTGCTCTACAAAGAGAATGTTAAAAATATATTTGTCCCTTATCATATAGGATTTGATAAACCATAACATAAGGCAAAAGCATATTCTAAAATTATTTAAATTATATTATAATTAATCAAATTCATTCCAGATTTGTTTAACTTTAAGAGATAGTGTCGTTCATCAAAAAGAAAAAATAAACTTATGATTAACTAATTTTTCTGATAGCACTTATAAATAGAGGACAAAGCCCGGACCACTTACTGCTCTACTCTTTTTTTTCTCTCTTATTTTTATTTTTTTACTATTTCCTTTTTACTTTTATCTTCCTTTTTTTTTTTTTTTTTTTGAATTCTATGCTAGTTAAGTATTGAAGTCTTTGGAAGAAACTCCAAGCCCTATAATATGATTTTTTTTATTTTTTTTTTTTGTATGCAAAATTTTTATGCTGAGTTCTTAAGCTAAAATTTGAGCTGAGTACTTGATCAAATTGATCAAAAAGATTCTTAAGTTGTGCTTTATCAAGTTTTCCTTTAATAAATCTCATTCATAGATACTCAAGGTTAGAAAAGGCATTAATAAATTGGCATCGAATCTAACCAATTGATGCCATAAGTAGTGATTCCTTCGCACATGTGTGTATATATATAAGTTGGTCGAGGATTTCATGGCTTCAACTACTAGAGTGATGCTATCTTCCACCATGCTAGGCTTGATGGTAAATAAAACCATATCCACATCTACCTTCACTACCTAGGTCGCCCCTCAAAGGCAAGAAGTCGAGATCTAGATGCCCGGCCATAATCTCTGCAATGGTGCTTTATTATGTTATAAAGTAAGCCTTGTTAGAGCTATTCAATAGGATTAACTTGAGCTCAATCCACACCTTGAACTCCTTTACCATCTTCCTCATGCATTTCTCAGCAAAGAGTTGGCACCCTTCAACCAAAGCCATTTTTGCACGGGCCTTCGTAACCTTGGCCTCAATGGCTCATACCCTCTCTTCTATTTCAATCTTGACCTATGATCCTAAATTTAGTCTAATTAATTGGGCTTACCTACATTGATGTCTAAGAAAAGTATGATCATAGTTTTTAATTGCTCTATTCGCTGCTTGAAAAAATCCATTAAATGGGATCAAATAGTATGCTAAATAGGACCCCATTGATCAACTAATCTGGCCATTATTAAAGGAAGCTCTTAATTGATTAGATCAATAAGTTTAATCAGGATAATAGCAATTGATTTGATCATATGATTAGGGTTCCTAACTTAGATAGTGGTCAGGGATCCTAATTTGATTAGGAATCCCAATTATAAGATTTGATCTTATGAATTATATATATATATATATATATATATATATATATATTGATTAATAAAGATTAATCTAAAATTTATATAGGATATGTAACCTAACATAGTATAAATATTGTACATGTATGATGAAACCTAGATGCGCTAAATTCCTCCATGAATATTAAGTCATTAGCCTTCCATTGTTCACATGATACAAAATCATTAGGTCATGAGATTTGTCATGCCAAAGCTGAGGTCGAGTGCACTTATGAGGAGTTGATTATGGAACAATGGGTTGACTTAACTAAATTAGCTGACATAATTGGCCAAAGTTAGGGTCAGTCTAATCTAGAGGCAAACTTTAGGATGATCATATATGGATGTGATTGACAAGTCAATGTCCTCTAAACGATTTAAGAGTCACATTAGATATGATTGATAATAATCTAACAAATTTGGCTTATCGAAATTTATTGTGCCAAAGCCAAAGTCAAGATAATTCGAATGACGATCCTAGCCCACTAAGAAAATTGAATGTCAATCTCTCGAGATTAATAGAGAGGGCTATTAACCTTGATAAAATAGTGGAAGAAACCAACTTAATTAAAAATCTTAAAATTACCATATCAAGTTGGTGATTAGTATTCATAGCAATTGATTCGTTCTATTTTTTTTTAGGTTATCAGAGAAACCATGAGTGTAAACATCAACCTTAGGAGTATCTTAGAATCCAATAAATTGACTGGACTCAATTTTCCTAATTGGCTTAGGTATGTTAGGATCGTTCTTCGATCCGAAAAAATTATTTTTGTCCAAGATGAGGTTGCACCGGAGGTCTCACCAGCGAATGCTTCGACTGAGATTCATGTGGCATACAATCGGTATATAGATGCTGAGGATATGGCCACATGTTTCATATTGGCCTCGATGTATAGCATGAGCATACGAATGCTCAGGAGATTTTGATGCACCTGCAAGAGTTGTTTGGTGCACAGTCTCGATATGAGAGGTTTTAGAAATCTAGAGAGTTATTTCAGTGCAAAATGACTGAGGGTTCATCAGTGGATATCCATGTGCTGAAAATGATCAATCTAATTGAGAAGTTGGCAAGATTGGGTTTTGTCATAGATCATGAACTGAATGTTGACTTGGTTCTACAGTCACTACCTCCCAGTTATTCGCAGTTTGTTCTTAATTTCAACATGAACAAGCTACATGCATCTCTACTTGAGTTCGCGAATATGCTGACGAATGCTGAGCCCAACATTAAGAAAGAAAAGGGACAGATTATGATCGTGGAGTCCTTTCGCGCTCGTAAGAAGCGGCCAAAGAAGAATAAAGTTCAAAAGGCCAAGGCGATTAAACCAAATAAGGGCATTAAGAAAAACAAAGTAACCAAGGGGAAGTGTTACTTCTGTGGCAAGGACGAGCACTGAAAGTGAAACTGTAGGACTTATCTGGCTAGCCTAAAAGAAAAGAAATATACAGATGCTTCTACATCATATATATTTATGATTGAGATGTTTTCTTATGTTACTTCTTATTCCACTTGGGTATTGGATACCGGTTGTGGATCTCATATTTGTATTAATATGCAGATGATAAGAAGCAATAGAAAGCTGAAGAAAGATGAAGTGATCCTGTGCATAAAAATAAAGCAAAGGTTGCTGCTTTAGCCGTAGGATTTTATTCTTTTTCTTTGCCCACCGGGCTTGTAATGGAGCTTAGTAATTGATACTATGTTCCAAACATAACAAAGAATATTATTTTTGTTTCATGCCTTGTAAATGATGGATATTCATTTGAAATTGAAAATAAAAGAATTTTAATTTTTAAAAATAAAATATTCTTTGGTTCTGCTAAAATGTTCGACGGGATTTATGTTTTGAATTTACAATGCCCTGTTCTCAATGTAGAAACTAAGAAATTAAAATCAAATAATTCTAAGAACTCGTACCTATGGTATTATCGTTTAGGCCATGTAAATGAAACGCGTTTAACCAAGTTACATAAGGATGGCTACTTAGGCTCATTCGATTGGGAATCGTTTGAGAAATGTGAGTTGTGCTTACGTGGTAAAATGACTAAGTCATCTTTTACTAAAAAGGGTAAGCAAACGACTGAATATTTAGGACTAGTACATTCGGATGTTTGTGGTCCTATTAATATTCAGCCATAGAAGGCTTTTCTTACTTCATTACATTCATAGATGACCATAGTAGGTATGGTCACGTATATCTAATGAAGCACAAATCTAAGCTTTTGAAAAGTTCAAAGAATTTAAATCTGAGGTAGAAAAACAAAGTGGCAAAAGTATTAAGATACTTCGATCGAATCAAGGTAGGAAATATTGAAGCCATGTGTTCTTAGAATATTTAAAGGAGAATGGGATTCTCTCTCAGTGGACTCCTCCTGGTATGCCACAGCATAATGGTGTATCAGAAAGGAAGAATTACACATTATTAGATATGGTGCGATCAATGATGAGCCTTGCAAACCTTCCAAAAATATTTTGGGGTTATGCGCTACACACAACCGAATACACTCTAAACCGAGTTCCATCTAAGTCGATCAATTTCACTCCTTATAAGATATGGTGTGAAACGAAATCATCCCTTAGTTATCTAAGGATTTGGGGTTGCTATGCTTATGTAAAGCGTAATGAGTCGGACAAGCTTGGAGCTAGATCCGACAAGTATAATTTTGTGGGGTATCCTAAAGAAACAAAAGGATACTACTTCTACCACCCACTCGAGCAAAAGGTTTTTGTCTAAGGCATGCCATATTCCTAGAGAATGAGATTTTTTTAAGAAAGAGCAGTGGGAGAAATATTGAGCTTATTGAAGCTCAAGAACCACAAATTGACACAGACCGATTAGATGATATGGAGCAAATGCCAAATATAGTGGGAGTTAAGCAGGAGACTCAACTTGCATTCAGCAATATTTGCATGAGCCTCTATCAGGAGAGATGGAGCAATAGGTAGTTCCAAGTACACATCAGTTTTGTAGGTTTAGTAGATCACGTCATATTTTTGAGAGATATGGATTTCTCATAAAATATGATGAGCCTACTAATTACGAGGAGGCAATGTGTGACATTGACTCCAAGAAATGACTTGAAGCTATGAAATCTGAAATGGACTCCATGTACGACAACCAAGTATGGACCTTGGTTGATCCATCTGAAAGGGTAAAACCCATTAGGTGCAAATGGATCCTTAAGAAAAGACCGACATGGATGGTAATGTGATTACCTATAAGGCGAGGCTAGCCGCAAAAGGTTACAAGCAAAGGCAAGGTGTTGACTTTGATGAAACCTTTTTCCCTATAGCCATGCTTAAGTCCATAAGGATTTTGCTTGTGATTGCAACCTATTACAATTATGAGATATGATAAATGGATGTCAAAATTGCTTTCCTAAATGATGATTTAGTGAAGGATGTGTATATGACACAACCTGAGGGTTTTGAGTCCATTGATTCTCAAAAGGTGTACAAACTGTAAAGGTCCATTTATGGACTTAAGCAAGCCTCTAGAAGTTGGAACATCCGTTTTGATGAAACAATCAAAGAGTTTGATTTTATAAAAAATAAGGATGATCCATATGTATACAAGAAAGTTAGTGGGAGTGTTGTTGCTTTCTTGATTTATATGTAGATGACATATTATTGATAGGAAACAATGTATCCTTGCTGCAAGAAGTGAAGATTTGGTTATCCCGCAAGTTCTCCATGAAAGATTTGGGAAAAGCATCGTACATACTGGGTATTAAGATATAGACTTAGAAGGTTGCTTGGATTGTTCCAATCAACGTACATAGATAAAGTGCTAAAACGGTTTAGCATGGAGAATCCAAGAAGGGATTTCTGCCAATATCGTATAGGGTACATCTCTCCAAGGACATGAGTCCTAAGACCCAACAAGAGAGAAAGCACATGGATAGGATTTCGTACGCCTCAAAAATTGAATCCATCATGTATGCGATGTTATGTACAAGACATGATATTTTTTATGCCTTGAGTATCACTAGTAGATATCAGGTAAATCCTAGTGAGAAATATTGGATGGCCGTCAAGAATATTCTTAAGTACTTATAAAGGACTAGGATATGTTCTTGGTTTATGGAGAACCCAAACTTATAGTTTAGGGTTATACGGATTCTAGTTTTAGTCTGATAAAGATGATTATAAATCTCAATCAGGCTATGTCTTTACACTCAATGGTGGTGCAATCAGTTGGAAGAGTTTCAAGCAGGAGACGACTGCCGACTCTACAATCAAAGCCGAGTACATCGCAGCATCAGATGCAGCCAAAAAAACAGTTTGGATCAAGAAGTTCATCACTGAACTTAGTATGGTTCCGAGCATTCCTGATCTAATACATTTGTATTGCGACAACAATGGAGCTATTATGCAAGCTAAGGACCCAAGGTCTCATCAAAGGTCCAAACATATACTCAGGAGATACCATGTAATTAGAGAGATTATTGGTAGCAATGATGTAAAAATAGAACGAGTCCCCACTGAGAATAATGTAGCTGATCCGCTTACTAAAGTCCTGCCACAGCAGATGCATGATAGTCATGTTAAGTCACTCGGTATTAGATATATGGGTGATTGGCTCTAGTGCAAGTGGAAGATTGTTAGTGTATGCTCTAGATCCAATCGGATTGAATGATATATGTATACAGTCTATGAATACAAATAAAAAAATTAGTTTCTTTTTCTATCTAGATGTCTTTTATTATATATATTTGATATTTGTCTGTGAGATAAAGTCCAAAAGAATATGAACCGTGCATATGGAATTTGTAATAGAGATTGCAAATTGTGAGATCCAAATTGCACATTATGATTTGATTCTTTAAATTTTTCTAGTCGATGTATAGATAGGACTGGACACCATCAAACACCGTGAGACTGGTACACATTGCATATCTCACCCTTGTGATGAGCAGCTGATCTCGTAAGTTGAAGTATGAGATACTTGGATAGGTGTATGGATGCTTATTATTATAACGATGCATTGGTTGACCCACACAGAGATCCCATATGATATTCTATATAGTATCAGTGGTTGATCTTTGATGACGGTTGTGCGAGTGATCCTTTGACTTGAGGTATTCACTATACCTCATGTGTGGAATGACATACTTTGACATTATACAAACATCACTCTAGCCATGAATGACAAATATGGTGATGGTTAGGTATGACATGAAACACATAGAAGTAGTGATTGACCAAAATAGAATTCCTCTTCCTTAATATAGAGAGGATTATATCCCACGACCACTTGATGAATTGATTAGACTTAAAATCCTTGCAAGGTTGAGTTGAAATTCGAAATGGTTTTGAATTTTCAATTCATGTGAGTCAATTTTTTCTGGATCAAGTAAACAATGATCAGTTATAGGGTTGACACATTCCATATCACTGACTGATCTGGGATATGTGACGATGGGATTGAATCGTACGGTAACCGTTCATGGACAGGTGTTGTTGATGGTCACATCAACAAAACCCTTAGCACTTGAATGGTTATAATGCTTTGCTAGAGGCCTCTCATGATATAGAATCATGTTATTGACTTGGACAGAGTGTTGTTCAATCAATCTTAGGGTCAGTAATTAGGACATGATTATTGCCAACATGTTAAAGGGCCTAATGGGTCACACGCATTAAGAAGAATTTTGGATGAATTAAAATAAAAATTAAATTAAATTAAATTCAGATAAGATGATCATCTAAATAATTGGGTAATACCCAATTTAAAGGAGAAAATAATAATGGATATGATCCATCATAGAGGAAAAAATTTTAGGGAGAGATAATTTGTGCATATGATGAACAAATAATTGGATACCCAAATTTGGCTTATTTCATGTGATGAACGGCTCTGATTATTAAGGTATGGATGGCAAATCTTAACCATATGAAAAAGGATTTATGCGCATGAGATGGGACATCTCTTTCTCTCCTTCTCTCTATTAATACTTTTTTTTCTTCCTCTCTCAATTAAGACGTTTCTTTCTCTCTATCTTTTTCTCTCCCTCTCTCAATTAACACGTCTCTTTCTCTTCCTTCTCTAACCGAGTAGTTAAAGATTAGATCTTTAGATCTACGGAGTTTTTTTTTCCTTGTATAAATTCTAGAAGGGGATTAAAGAGGCGCTAGCACCCCTCTCTCCATGAGAGTCATTTTTCATACCTAGAAGGTCTTCATCCATTCTTCTTCGCGTGGATCACCGTTAGAGGCCGAACGCATAGATGGCTAGTTGCAGAGGATTCACCGGCTTCATTCTTTTCTACATCGATAAACGACTTAGGTATAAATTGATCTAATGTTTAGATTTTATTTCTGATTAAAAGAATCTGTTCCTAAGGATCTTAGGCATCTGAAAATTTTGTGTTTTAATTTTATCTTCCGCTGTATTTACATGAATTTGATTCATGTCTTGATTACATAATTTCCTACAAGATCTATGTTATATTTATGAGACATTGGAAGTTCCTCAAACCATTATCAGTGAAGGGTTACTGTACTACTATGTAAAATATAATATGGATCGGCACTATAGCATATACCATGCCAATGCACTCATAGCTATGAAAATAGGCTATCAGCCTGAGCTGTTGCAAAATACCTAGAATCATAATTATGACATTTTAAATACATCATTATCACCTAGTTTGGCTTGAAAAATGCAAATGCTTCCCTGCCCCACTTTCATGAATTTGCCACAAACTCTTCATGCAGCATTGTCTCACATACATACCAACGCCCTGTCATCAAGTAAAGGAAGGTTTATCATGTGATAGATTGCATACAGACAAATACATAGCATCTTAGTTGTATCATCTCAAATTTCAAAGTTGTCCACTGTTCCTTTTTCTGCTAAAATTTATCAGTTGGAGATGAAATCTTTCTTAAGTTCTTAACTTAGAAATACATTGTTAGTAGAATTAAAAAAGTATTTGGTCTTTAGTTTTCCTTGGCTTCTTTGAAAGTAGTATTTAGTTAATTAATTAAAAAAAACTTAACAGCATTAGACCTGCCTGCTTTCATGAATAAATTTAGATATGCAAATCCTTCTCTGGAAATAGTATTTTAAAGAAAGGTAAAAAAATCTTAACTGCATTAGTCATGTCCAGTTTCATAAATGAACTTAGATCTACCTATTCGAGGCCAAAATTATGAAATCAATCAAGAACCAAAGGATTGGATGATAATAGGCTTGCTCAGAATGATTGTCAAGTTACATAAGGTAGTGGACTCCTTGTATGGCCGCCTAGGCACTTAGGGAGTGTTTGATATGGGGATAAGGGAGGATATCCCCTGGGGATATCCCCCTTATTCCCAAATGCTATAGCTAGAGGGGATATGTCTGAAAAAGTTTAACCAACATGGGTTATTCTCTGAACTTATTTCCTAGGGAACCCAGGAACAACTAAAGTTATCCCTTGATGGTAGACTTGTAATTTTAAAAAGATGCTTATTCCCTCAGCTATCCCTGGATAAATGCTATCCTGTACATTATCCAGGGATAGCTTTTGGGCTATCAAACACTACCTTAGATAGCATTTATCCAGGGATAGCTTTTGGGCTATCAAACACTACCTTAGTGGCCACCTAGAGAGAAGCTCTCTAAACTTTTATTACTTATTCTTCTAATCACATGCATAAATAAGAATCTCTATATATTTTCTCTGCCCTTTTTTCTCAGAACATGACATCACTATTTTCCACACTAAGAAGCCCAAAGATCAAATCCACAAAGAAAGAAGGAATAGAATTGCTGCCACTAGGGCATCCATCAGCTACTTTAAGGAGGAAAGAATTTAGGGGGGGAAAAAAAGTAGAAGAATGGCCAGATGAAGAAGAGGCATGCTGGTCATTGTAATCATCAATACTTTAAATCCCTATGGGATGAAATTATTCTGGCTTTTTATATGGAATGAGATATGCCATTAATCCGTTCCATCCCAACACTTAAAATGGAGGTGATTCATAACAAATGCCGATTAGGATGTTGCGACGATGGTGAGATATCCTAACACTTGAAAGAGCAATCTATCTTGATTTTCTACTGGAACTTGAAACCATAGTGGCCACTACTGCTACTTCTAATGTTAGTTGGTCCATCAGCATTTGTTGATCAATTAGCAGGTAATACAAATAGAAAAAGAAACCAATAAAAGAGATATGATTCAAAAAGATTTAGTCTATTAATGGTTGTTGATCAATCGACAAGCAGTACTAAAGAAAATGAGATAAGTAGTCCATAAAGAGGTAGCATATTCATGCTGATTTAGACTAAACAGCCTAGCCAAATTAAGCTACTAAACACCTAGGCAGTATACACCGCTACAACGTACCATGATGGCAACATTTCTCAAAATTAAGATAAAAATTAAATAATTTAATAGAAATCAACTATTTTAGGTCCATTTTAGAAAATAGATTATAAATATTTTTCAATTTAACATTTTGTTCCTTTAAAATTAAATAATGATCACTTATAAATAATTATCTCTCTTTTTTCATGTACAAATAAGCACTATTAGCAAGCATTAAGTCAAAATTCATGATAAACACTTGAGGTTTTACACATCATATTGGCCATTGGACACGAGCTAGGCTCAAAGCAAGCTGGAAAATTTATCAAACAAACAACAATTGTCAGCCCAAGCACAAGTGGACCATTGTATCTAGCCAATCCTTCCTTGAAGCAGGATTGGGCTTCACATATGAATATCAGCAAGATGGATTGACCAGTTTCCTATGATTGACACCAAGATTTTCAAATCAAGAGGCTTGTGGTCAAGATCTCAAATGATCTGATATTTATCAATAATTTCATCATCACTCAATTAAGCCCCACATGTGTAACTGCTTTGTTGTATAATAATTGTTTTATAGAGACTAAAGCATACAAATAGTTGAAGTATACACCAGTATTTTCTTAACCAAAGCAGTACCAAAGTAACTAAAGCTTATGGGTGTTGGTTGGTTTGTCGTGGAACTAAAATAGGTGACTTGCATATCAAAGACATTTAAAACGTAATAATTAGCTGCAATTTGACAAAACCTCCCTCGCAACATTACCCTCCAAAATTTTATAGCTACTTCATCAAAATGACTAAAATCTCCTGTTCTTTAGATCTTCCCCTTATGCCAACCTCAACGCTATCCCAAAAATCTAATGAACTTTGCCATCAATTTCAGGTCCAAGAGCTCACCATTGGCATAGGATACTTCATTACCTCCGTTGATGATGCTATTGCTGCCATCAACATTGTTAACCTCTGTTATTACTTCTCAAGCTTCTATAGCTTTAACTTCAATATCTTCAATAAGTTATAGCAATGGACCTTAAGGATATTTATGCTAATGGTAGCTTTAGATGTAGTATTCTATTGGTGATGCTCCTATTTTATTTTATTTTATTTTATTTGATAACCACTTGTAAATATATCTCGAGATAACTCTCAAAATATTCCACTAATTAATTAAGTGATAACTATATCTCTTTTAAAAATTTTAAATACCTACTTTGATGGAAGTAGGCGATGAAAGGGAGTTAAAAAAGTTTCTATAAATAGAGATCCCTTCTAAGGTTTTTGATATCGCATCATATGTGAGAAAACCATACATAAGCCATAGAGAGATTAGGTCCTGATCAAAAGCAAATCCTAAGGGCATACACCATCATTGTGCGATTGCTCATTGATTGGAAGCACTCAACTCAATCAAGATCCAGATCCTCAAAAGGTAGATCATAAACAATGGCTGAAGTTAATACATTGATCCTGTTATTATTTCATGAATTTATCTATACAATATTTCTTTGTAGATTTTTAAAATATCTTACAGTTGGTATCAGAGCATCAAATGCCTCTGCCTTGTTTTATTGGGAGTGTTTCATTATTTTGAGATTTGATTAAATTCATGTAGCAATAATTATTATCTCATTAAGGAGTTTTTGGTCTCTATTTCTCTTATTTAGGAATAATCCAAAAGGGAAGGCTACTAGTAGTATCCTGAACTATTTGATCCAACGGACATATGGCAGGCATATTAGGAATATACCAATAAGGAAGGCTACTGATAGTACCTTGATATGTTTGACCCAATACCAACATGCCGAAAAGAGTTAATAGGTCGCCAAGAAGGCTGTTCGTGACCACCAAAGAGGGCATTAGATCTTGTGCATTCTTAACATTTAGTTTTATTTGAGAAAGCATTTTTGTTAAAGAGAAGCACTAGTAAGATCTATGCCATGAAGCATGCATCCATCCCAATCTCTTTTACTCTCAGATATGGTTTAAATAAAAGAAAATTCATTAAAAGATAAGAGCTTTGATGTTGGCATGGTGGTTAAGGCTCATGTTTTCAACCTGACGACCCTTTCCATGTGGCCTTCTCCCTTTTCCTTATGCGATGAAGCATGGACAATTTTTTGTTTGACTCCGTACCATGTAGCGGTAAAGCGATTCATTCTTTCTTGGACCGCGATGAAACACGAACGCGCAGGTGCTATGTCGGCCGTATAAAAAAAACATGGAAAGAGAGATAAGGGGCCCTCATGCTGATTTGAAATTAATCAGATGGGTTAAAATTCAATGCTTTATCCATTAGCAGTTGGCAAGCATATTTGTATCCATAGACAGTTGGCAAGCATATCTATTGGGTTAGCCTATTTGGACGCACAATTTTGGTCTTCCGTGCAATTTTTGAGAAAGAAGGGATGAGATAGCATCTTATCCACCTGATTGAATTTTTAAATGCATGCTATTATCTCTTTAATGTTTTGATATAATTTATTTTATTATATCATGTGATATGATTTGTTTTATCATATGTTTCTTAAGTTTAAAATTTTTTGTATTGAAATACGCCTCCTAAGCCTCTATGCCTACGGTGTTTTGCATAGATTGGTCCAAGAAAATAATGAGCTACGGTCAGACGTATTTTAATTAACAAAAAAATTTTCTTAAGATGATAATTTTGAAATTGCATTAAATAGATGCTTGGTATGCTATTGCTCCTATTATGCATATTAGATTTTATATTATGCATGAACAAAACTATAGTTAGTAGTAGTGTGAAAAATCATAATGCAAATCCTTTTAAGGTTTGATTGATCAATTGGTGTCTAAAAAAGTGGTTCTTAAGGTAAAGAGATTGTGGTTTCTTAATTAGTTCCATTCTGGCCAATTAAATTGGTGTCTAAGAAAAGCAACAGGAGACCCCCACCTCTTTGGTCTGGCCAATTCAATTGATTCAGACCTTGATTTAAAAATATTATGCTGATTAAGATCACTACCTAATACTCATACTAAATTGGCTAATCTATATGTATATAATGAAATCATGTGGTCATATGATTTTGATTAATTAAAGAGTAGTCACAACATCTTTAATTAATCAAAATTATATATTGGGTTGCAAAGATCACATAAGGTTAGATGATATTAATTATAATTAATTATATTTAATGCAATAAATCTTATCCTACAAAAATTTTTATTGCATTGATATAATTAATTAAGATGGGTTAACAAATTATTTTCTTAATTACCCATAGGAATTAATAAAGCAATATAATTTGTTGGTTACATCATTAAGTTAATGAAATCTTTTTAAGTATAATAACTTAGCCTATAGGTAATTATTATATATTATTGATTCATGTTATTGCATGCTTACATTGGTAAGACATGACATTGAGTTGTATGCCTCAAATTCAGTTATATTAACATCATTTTTATTTTATGCAGCTATTTTGCCTGTTAATATTTTTGATATGAAATATGATGTTCTCGATTTAAGTTGTGACAATTATGAAGTATGAAAGAAAAAAATTCTTCTTCAATTAAGGTGCATGGACATTTACTATGCTATCAGGAAGAATGAACTACATTCAGTTACACCTACTAGCACTCAGGCTGAGATTGCTGTGTATGAACAATATGAGTGATCTAATCGCCTCAGTATGATGTTCATATGTACTAAGATTTTTGCTAGTATACGTGTTTCAATTCTTGAGTGCAAAAATTTTAAGAAACTTCTGAAGGCTATTGATGAACAATTTGAGTCTTCAGATAAGGCACTGGCTAGCACCTTAATGATAAAGTTGTCATCAATAAAGCTCACTACTATTGAAGGTGTGCGTGAGCACATCATGAAGATGAGAGATATTGTGGCTCAGCTAAAATCCTTAGAGGTTGAAATGTCAGAATCTTTCTTAGTGCACTTTATTCTGAATTTACTTCCACAGCAGTATAGTTCCTTCAAAATATCTTATAACATACATAAGGACAAATGGTCAATTAATGAACTTCTGACCATGTGTGTTTAAGAGGTAGAAAAGCTGATTCTGAAAGTGAAAGAAAGTGCACATTTAGCTACTTAGAGAAAGACCAAAGCTGCTAAAGCCAAACGCAAAGGAAAGGGCAAAGTACCCATCCATCCATATGACAAGAAGGAATCCAAGTATTTTTTTCACAAAAGAAAAGGGCATATAAAGAAGGATTGCCTCAAATTCAAGGCTTGGCTTGACAAGAAAGGTACTCTAACCTCATTTGTATGCTATGAATCCAATATGGTTATTATCATAACACATGGTGGATTGATTCTGGTTCTACAATCTATGTTTCAAATACCTTTACCTTGTAGGATTTTCTAAATCAAAGGAAACTATTGGAAAGTAAACAAAACATCTATTTAGGAAATAAGATGAGTTCACATGTAGAAGCGATAGGGACGTGCAGACTTGTTTTAGATTCTGGTTTTGTTTTAAATTTGGAAAAACTTTTTATGTTCCAAGTTTCTCTAGAAATTTGATTTCAGTGTCAAGACTTATACTCTCAGGATATTTCTTTAATTTTAATGAAAGCTCTGTTGATTTATTTTAAATCTAAGCTTATTGGGAATGGTACATTGTCTGACAATCTTTTTCAAATCAATTTAAAAACAATACCTCTTATAATGTAATGCATGCCCAAACTAACACAGGTATAAAAAGATGTACTATGAATAAGAATTTATTTATTTTGTGGCATCAAAAATTATGTTGCATCTTCATTGAGAGAATTAAAATATTAGTAAAAGATAGAGTACTTGATACTCTTAATTTTTACTAATTTTGGCACATGTGTAGACTGTATAAAGGGAAAGCAAACAAACAAGTCTAAGAAAGATGCCAAAAGAAGTTCAAAAATATTGAAGCTCATATATACAGATATCTACAGTTCAGATATGGACTCGTATGGTTGGAGATACTTTATCTCATTTATTGATGACTATTCATGATATATGTATCTCTTCTTGCTTCATAATAAGAACGAAGCATTAGATGTCTTCAAGGTGTTCAAGGCAGAAGTAAAGAAATAATGCGACAAGCAAATTAAATTGTAAGGTCAGATAGAGGTAGAGAATATTATGGTAGATACACTAAGGATGGATAAGCACCTGGTATGTTTTCTTGATTTCACAAAAAAAATGAAATTGTTGCATAATACACTATGCCAGAGTCTCCAGACCAAAATGGTATAGCTGAAAGAGAAATCAAATACTACTGGACATGGTGAGGAGCATGATTGGTAGCTCCAACCTACCTAAATTCTTATGAACTGAAGCTCTTAAAATTGCCACGTATATATTGAACCAGGTTCCAAACAAGGTTATTTCCGAAATGCCATTTGAGTTATTTAAAGGTTAAAAACCAAGTTTGTGACATATATGTGTTTGGGGATGCACATTTGAAGTGAGAGTTTATAATCCATAAGAAAGGAAACTAGATCCAAGGACTATTAGTGGATATTTTATTGGATATGCTAAGAAGTCTAAGGGTTATAGATTTTATTATCCATCTCATTCCACTAGGATTGTGGAATCAAGAAATACAAAATTTCTTAAGAATGACTTGATCAGTGGAAGTGATCAATCTCAGTATTTAGCTTCTTCTGAGAAAGAACATTCAGATATTTCAACTTTCACTTCAAGTGAGAAATTGGTTGTCATTCATAGCACCCCTTAAGTTCAATTAAGTGCTCGCTAATCAATCATTAAGATTCCATAAGCTACTGATAATAATCTAGAAGATCCTATTGTGCAAGATACTCCTCAAGAGGTCATTGACACAGCATTATGAAGATAAACTAGAATAAAGAAATCAGCCATTCCTAGTGATAATATTATGTATCTATAGGAATTTGACTATAACATTGAAGCCAAAAATGATCCTGAACATTTTCACAAGCCATGAGTTCTAAGGAACCAAACTTATGGTACAATGTCATGAAGGACGAGATGAATTATATGGCATCTAATCGAGTCTGGGATCTTGTTGAGTGTTTGATGGTGCGAAAGCCATTGGTGTAAATGGGTCTTTAAAACAAAGAAAGACTCACAAAAAACATTGAGAGATATAAAGCAAGGCTCATTGTCAAGGTTTCACTCAGAGGAAAGGAATCAACTACATGGAGACTTTTCTTCTATATCCAAGAAAGATTCTTTTGAATAATTATGGCATTGGTAGCTCATTTTGATTTTAAGTTACATCAAATGGATGTGAAAACTGTATTTTATAATGAAAATTTTGAGGAAGAGATTTATATGAAACAGTCTGAAGGATTTTTCTCTAGTGATAGCAAGCATTTGGTTTGCAAGCTAAGAAATTCATATGGTTTAAAACAAGCCTCACGTTAATGGTATTTAAAATTTCATGATGTGATCTTTTCTTTGGTTTGAAGAAAACATCATGGATCATGTATATACCAGAAGGTTACTGGAAGCAAAATTTGTTTCTTGGTTCTATATATGGATGATATTCTACTTGCAACCAATGATAAAGGGTGCTATATAAGGTGAAACAATTTTCTTCAAGAATTTTAGTATGAAAGATATGAGTGAGGCATCTTATGTCATTGACATTAAGATCCATAGGAAAAGATCTCGAGGCAATTTAGGATTATCTCAAAAACTTATATCAATAAAGTCTTAGAGAGATTTTGGATGAAAGATTGTTCACTAAGCGTTGCACCCATAGTGAAGGGTGATAAGTTTACTTTGAACCAATGCCCTAAAAATGAACTCGAATAAAAACAGATGCAAACATTCCATATGCTTCAGCTATTGAAAGCCTAATGTATGCTCAGTTTGCACAAGACCTGACATTGCATTTGCAGTAGGAATGTTGGGAAAATATCAGAGTAATCCAGGTTTAGACCACTAGAGAGTTGCTAAAAAGATC